>JAGEOH010000381.1:0-50000 GCA_032207245.1 Pardosa pseudoannulata
GAAAACAAGAGGACTGTTTCTGCTACGGTTTTTTTTTCGTCGCAGAAAGAACCTATGGTATAGACCAGTGGTCGGCAAAATGCGGATCCAGAGCCGCATGTGGCTCTTTGGCTGCATAAGTGCGGCTCTGGCACAAATATTCACGGAAGGCGCAATAATATTTTCATTTAAAAAAATACTTGGTAAGAAAAAATTACATCTTATTTTCATAAATTAAAATTCTTCTATAAATCGAGAACATGTCTAATTTTTTGTTTAGGTTAAAATATAGATAGATAGTTATAATTTTATATTGTTGTAAAAATACGTAACGAACACCGAGTTTAATTTTATTAATTTTCTTAAATGTAAACACAAACCATGTAAAAGCTACCGGCTGAAATTGGTCGTATATTTTCGGCGTACTCCGGTGTGATACAAAGGTACCACAAGCATGCGCACGCATACTTTTTCTAAAGTAGTGGAGAGTGCAAATTGACATCACAGATCAGCAGTTGCAGTGTGATAGTTTTGTCTTAGCTACCATTGATAAATATCATTAATACATATTTATTAAGTATGAAATTTAGTTTTATTCAGTGTACTACTTATTTAGTGTAATAAAAGTTTACTAAACAAACAGAATAGGCACCTAATTTTTAAAAATTGTTGTAATGTTCATATTTGGCTCTTTGGCTAATAAGTTCGCCGACCACTGGTATAGACCAATGTCTACTAAAAGTATCCGGGCTATGATTAAGAGATTTGAAGACATGCGGAAATTAGGGGTTCAACCTAGAAGAGGCCGTAAAGGTGTCATACAAGTACTTGTTGATGCCGTCAAGACAGCTGTTGACGCACAATCATAGACATCAGAGTTTGGGAGCAGAAGCATGCGTGGAGTTTCTCGACAGACAGGTTAGCACCGTCCGAAAAGCACTCAGAAGCATAATGCACTACTTCCTATACAAAATCCACTATACCCAGGAGCTGAATGATAGGGACAAGCCACAATGTCGCTCTCAGTCAGTTTTCACCACATAATGACTGTTGATCTGTCATAGCCTTGGAATATTATGAGGAGCGACGAGGCTGGTTTCTACCTCAATGGGACAGTTAACATACAGAACTGCCGCATTTGGGCTGAGGAAAAAACTCTGATCTACACTTAAATTCCCTACAGTCTCTAAAAATCGCTGTCTGGCGTGTATTCTGTTGGAAAGCAAGTGTTAATCTCATCACTTATATATATCTGCTTTCCTTTTAAGGGTTTAATAAATTAACCCCGTTTATGTATTCATTTGCGGCCGGTTAAAAGATGTACTATGCTAACTTCTATTTAAAGTTGACTCTGTAATTTAATAGATTTCTTAAAATACTTTTTACCTTTATTTTTAACACATTTTCTTTTAATATTAAAATTAATTCAACCGTTCACAAAATTTTTTAAAAACCAACAATGTTTGGATAATTAGTGTTTGCTAGATTTTGTTATTTTGCATAGACGAACGGTTGCAACAATATAAATCTAACTAATTTTCTGCATATGGTGAAGTTCTATGCAGCTTTCTCTCTGACCATATTTTCTCGGTAAGCTTCTATTTTCGGAATTCTTGTTTCCATGCATAACTAGGGATCTTAATGCTTATCACTCTGCATGTTTTTTTGTCGTCGAGCTTGAGTCAGTCCCACGTAACGTATTTCCCGACTCCAACTGTAAGGAGGCTTTAATTGTTTAAAACTTTAAGTTTACCCAGAGCATCAAGCAGACCTCTAAATTATTTCTTTTTCTTACGTTTGTTTAAATAAATTAAATTTTCTTTGTAAGAATTCTTAGTTGGTATTAGCTGGGTTTTTTTTAAGGATTAATAAAAGTTGATGTCACTCTAAACATGTTCTGTTTATAATATCATACTACGTATTACAATTAATCACTCCGCTATGGACTTCCAGGTGATTTTTCACTCTGCTAATCCAGTGAAGTTCAAATTAAGATAGCTTTGGAAGAGATTCACAGCGATATTCATCCTTGGGCCATTCTTTGGGTAAATCGGTGAACATGGATCTATCACTTGTTCCGTCACGGTCGCCGGTACGATGACATGCTACAGTCGTTTGTTGTGCTGCAAATACAGCAAAGACGAGTACTTACATCGACCATTTTCATGCAGAATATTGCATCCCTACATATTCATGGACCCGTGAAGGCGCTATTGCTCCAACACTTCACAGAGGAAAGTGTTATTTATAAATCCTTTTCTAATCCATGGCCACCACGTTCGCTGGATATAACTCCATGCGATTTCTGGTTATGGGGTTATTTAAAATGCCTGGTGTATCGGAGAGGTGTTGTGTAGTTGAACTCCATAACGCCTCACAACTGATCAGTTACGATCCGCTGTTGAACACACTGTCCATCGACTTCACATTTTGCCGGTGAATAAAGTTGGTCAAGTGGAGCCCCTTTCCCTACATCGTCCTAGACACGATTAACAACTCCTTCTCTTGTGCAATTTCGTCCTAACTGGTCCTATTACTGCAAACGGAACTGCTTTTGTTTCTCTCCTACCTTTACTTAATGTGGTTCGATGATAAAGTGATCAGAAACTAGTGAATTGATGTTAATATTGTATCTGTATTTGGTTTTGGTCATTTATTGCGTTAAATTTCATGTTTTTTCAAAAAGACGCGCTCTGGTGGTCATTTTGGAACGTTTTTTCCGAAATTCTGTGAGCTCATTTCGTGTATAGGCCATATACAAAAATTTCATTGCATTCTTTTCACCCGTTTGTGCTGTAGAATGCCGTTTATAGGGGAGGTTTTAGAGATAACCACCCGGTAGATTCATTATTTATTATTCAATGCATGCCATTTATGTGAAATATAAAATGCAACAAGATATTTGGGAATTTATTAAAGATTTAGTGAAAAAATTCGTTTAGTACTGCGTTATAGTGAGAACTTGTTTAGCAAATAATTTACCTTAGTGCTCCAAAACTCATATATAGGATATAGGACTGAACTTTTAAAGAGATCGGAAAAGAATTAATTGTAAAATAAATATTTCCTTACCGAAGATTGTTGGTCATAGCACTGGAAAAAAATCTAATAAAATTATGTTTAGAATAAGGCATTATTCTTTTAAAAGAGAATGGCTTTTACAAAATTATATAACTCCCATTTTTCCTAATTTGTGGTGGTATTTCAATTTTATTGATTTGAAAATCTTTTAAATATTTCTTAACTAAACAATTTGCAGGTTTCTTATTATCTTACATGATATATTTGTTTCTTTAATTCCTTAAGAAGTATATATATTTGGTTTCGTAGGAAGCGTTCAAATACGATGAACCAAAATGGAACCAAACTCTTGAATAAAATCAAATTAGTGTACTGTCTTAAAATTTAATAGAGATGATTTTATTTTCAAATAATATTTCAACATACAATTTTCCTTTTACATAAATGGAATTTGAAATTAATCAGTTTTTTTTTCTTTTCTTTTAGGCAAAGTATATTGATGATATCAAAAAATATAGTTTCAGTTATTTGAAGGGGTAAGTTTCAGAAGGAGATTTTATATTCATTCATAGAAACTGGATGTCAGCATTCAAAATACTGTTTTACAAAAACGATATTTTTATTTCATTTTCAAGAATTATGCTAATAAAAATTATAATTTCATGATTTAAGAGTGGAAGTATATTAATTCTATTATACTTTAAATTTTTACGACTAACTAAAACATGCTATCTCTAACCCTTCTATCACTCGCCATAACATATTTCTTTGACTCGCTTTTAAGTTAGTAAGGTGAAAATTGTGCCAAGAACGAGCAAATGACACATAAAACTTTGATCTAGCTCGTTGATAATCAAGATATTCTACTTGTTATTGCTTAGATAACACCCGTTATGTCTCCATAGATTAAAAGAATCATTGTTGTCCATTTTTAGATCTTCTTTCAGATACTTCGCACCCCAATGCTAATTGATACTCTTTCTTACCTGCGTGTCTCAGTATAAAATAATTCTCCTATTTCTCCCATTAATGCTTACTTTTACTAAAAAAAATTAAAGAATTGCTAATTAAATAAGGGTATTCCCATAATTCAATTTTGTGTGTTAAAAATAATTATTATTGCCCAAGATTATACTCCTTCCGCTTTGCAAAAATTAAATAGCTTCCGTGTACTAAAATAAATGCTTTCTCGTTTATTTCCAATTATTTATGAAACACTAAAAAAATTTGGAGGGGAAGTCATTCAAAGAAATTTTACCTCACTTCATGCTTTCATCTTCATTCTTTAGTGCCGTTAATGGTTACAGAGCTATAGAAAAATATTAACGAATTTTTTTTTTTTAGCAGATTTATGTAAGGCAGTTTTAATATGAAAACAAATTCAAATTTAATAACTAAAATATTTCTGAATAGCCTTTGTCATTTACGCATCGATTTAAATTCAGGTTAATATTTTCCAATCATGCTGTTGAACGGACTTGGATTAATCGTTTTTAGGATACCACTGATCCTAAAATGAAATGAGGTAAAGAAAAGGAAGTCAGTTATCAAAGAAAAGTAAAAGAAAAGTTACTCCCACTCCCAGACAAACTAATACTACGCCGTTTCCATATCATAATAGTTCTTCAAATTTAAAAGGAAATATATGTTTGCAGTCAGTTTTTCTTGATTCTTTACTGGTTCTCGAATTAATAAAATTTATCCAATGCTACTGTACATTTACGAGATGATGTTTTTTGGCACCACAAGACTGTCGATCATAAAAGGCTAAGAACATCCAGGAATATTCGAAATCCCAATAAAACAGTGGATACTTTTTTTAACCCTCAAAGTACTCGCTAATAAAATTCCCATCGTTTCAGCCTCGAAAACATCTTTTGATCAATAGCTGATAATGTTAGAAGACCTTTATAACATTTATATTTTTGGTGTCAATGACAGAGATATGAAAACACGCATTTCAGTAATTGGTCTTCATTTTGAAATAATTTCAACATTTATCGTGGACGTCTTGACCTATTGACACACAGCAATGTCTTGGAGACGTTAGTCATTTCTTGTGCCAAAGTAGACTTTGACGTCTCAGATATCAATAGCTGTCTCCCCCAGACATAGTGCAGCATAATATTAAATGATTTATTTTTCAACTCGTAGTTCTATTCTGTTTTAGACTGCTCAAGATTCATGTGCTTATAAAAATAATGTATGAAGTGGATCAACTTAGAAGTGTAAAAAAAAATGTCAGTGGCTCTATATAATCGAAAATGATTTGATATGTTTTATACTTTACAGAAATACTAATTTTATACTATTATTTAATTATTGCCGATTAACATCATATAAAAACCTCATTAACTGTGACACTGCAATGCAAGGTTCAAAATAAAACATTCATTTTCCACTTTGCACAAAATTGTTCAGTTGAGCCTGAACTAAATAGTATTTTTCGGACACACCAAATTCCTTTTTCTTATATTTCTAGGGGTTAAAGCTTAAATAAGTGTAACTGTTATTTTTGAGCTAGAGTATTAATTATTTTATCAAAATATTTGTCAGTTATAATATGAACTAATAAGTAAATAGCTTCAAGGCTCGATAGATCTAAATTGTTGCATGAAAAATGTTTCAAACTAAGCATCGGCGTCTTACATAACATCATGCAAACATATATAATACAAATGTGCTATAAATTAAGTTCTTGATTATTCAATTCTGTTTCTGACTACGCAAAACTATTAGATGGTGTAATTATTATGGTGTAAGAGTGTTGTTACTCCGATACGGTCTAAGCCATTCAGAGCTTAGAAAATGGTGTAAAGGATACAAAAATTAAGGAACTTAATAGTTTACAAAATTTATTTTCAGATCCAAATCATTTACAGTTTTCTATTGGAAACTTGGTTTATCCAATGCTCAGCAGATATAAAAGTAATAATATGAACATAACAGTAAATATAGAAAATAAGTAATATCGAATATTATTCCAAGGTTTAAAACCTATAAATGGTAGACGTTTACACTAAATATTCACTTTGAGTCAGTAAAGTACTTTGAAATCTCATTTTGAAACCAGAAAAATATGACTCACTAGAAACGTCATAGCTTTAAATTTGAAGTATGAAAAATTCAGTGTATGCGATACAAGAAATATTTTGTTTCAATTGGGGCTTAGTAAAATCCCTTTATACGGCAGGCATAATCAAGCCTACATTTCAATTTGTTCTTCGTACTATTATTTCCCTTCGCTTTTTACAAACTTACTGTTATGACAGTCTTCGATCTCTTTGACTTCATTTACTGACATTGGTTATTCGTAGAATCCTAAAACATTCTTTATATAATTCTTCATTATTAATTAAAGTAATTCAGCGAGTATTAGTCTTTCACTAGACTGTTGATTGATTTCACTATTTTAGACACTATTTAGAAACTACTCATTCAAGAATTAACCAGAAGAACTAACTTAGATGAGAAAATTTTTATTTCCTTAATTTGCAGTAAGAAGAAATGAACTGTGAATTCTGTTACAACTCTGTCATTTATTAATACTGTATAAAATTTAACTCTTCGCAGAAGCTTAGTTGAAGTCTTTTTAGTTACTTGAAATATTTATACTATTCAAAATGCAAAGAAATAGAAAAGAAAAGAAATTAAGACCAAAATCTCTAACATTATTTAATGTTACTAAAAAGAAAGCTGAAATCAATATTTTTGTAACATGGGTTACAGCTCCAAATATGAGCCTTCGTGTAAGGATTTGGTTTGGAGTCCTCCGTTCTAATAGTTTGTTACACGAGGACTCATGAGACTGGGACCTACCTTTGAAAGCCGATTCCGAATATCAATGCTAAGCATGAGATTCAAACCTGTGAGCTCTGGTACTGAAGAGTAGAGAGCTACATTCGGCCATCGTTCGACTTTTTATGCAATGAAATACTGAAAATATTTCATTTGAAACTTTTCTTTTTTGATGATCGTTACCCTGCCAATCTTTACCCTGGAGATTATTTAATAAGGAAATCGATAATAAAAATTTACGTCATGATCAATAATTTTTTTCTAAATATTTATATTGTCATATTAATACGCAGATTGTAATTGAAGATCAAATTGATTCTTTAACTGCTTCTGTGTAGGATTACAGTATTCCCACCCCCCTCTAAATCATAAATGATCCTAGACTTTATCAGTCTCTTCGTAACTTACCAAATTACAAACTAGTTAAAAATTAAATGTAATACATCTCCCACAGCATTTGAAAAGTGGAAATATGGTCAGAGCAGTTGAATGACTTACACCACTCTTATTTTTTTTTAAGAAATGCCACTACCCTACCTTAAATATGAGATCTAAACATAGTTTTTAAAAGTTTTTGGCTTGTTATATAGCTTAAAAAATGAATTGAATTAATACATTTTTTATTCAAGATAGAAGAATTTCTCACCTTTTGAAAAATATTATTTGAATGTGCATGAAGGGAATAAAAATTTACCCAAATAAAATAAAAAAAATATATTTTATTTTAAATTATATATTTAAGATTACAGCTTCCTTCTATGTTGTAAATACAAAACTACACTCATAATGTATTTTAAAAGTATCGATTTCTGATTTAGCCTAAAATGTATTAGCTTTTATATCTGCTATAATAGATAATAAATGCTATAGCACAAGCAAATATATAAGTTTTATATAAATATTGGGGACTGTTTTCTAATATCAAGGGGCATCTGTAACAATAATTGTTAGTAAAAAAAGGCAAAGTTAGCAAAACAAAAAATGATTTAAGTGATCTATAGAAGGTTAAAATATTTAACAAGCGCTGCAGAAATATCTAGATTATAAATTTCTGCAGCTTATAGTACAGATACAGAGTATTATACAGAGACGACGAACCTATGGCATACGACTGGTACATATTAAATTATTTTTTAAGTATTTAAACTTATCTTTAAAACTAGCAGCGATTATAAACGGATTCAGAAATGAATACGAGCATGAGAGCCATAACATTTATTAGGACTGAAGTGTGACTAGTACCTCACCCCAATCCCTCCACTGTGGAAGTCACAAGTGCAGGTTGGTTGGTTATGTGAGGTTTTATGGTGCTGAACCCAAATTGGACATATTGTGCCAAACATAAGGTAAGAAGTTTTAAAGGTATACATTATTAAAAAATTAGTAAAATAAACACACGACATTAACACTGAGACGCAATCCTGTAAAATTTTGAAATACCTAAGAAAGAACTGTTAAGAAGATATCGCATATGTTAAACAGTTTGGAGAGAGAAAAACACAAAAGAAAATACAAGCAAAACATCAAATATAATCATAAAAACCGATGTCATTTATAAAGTTAAAAATATTAGGATGACACCAATTAAATACCTCATGCTTATATTATGAGGAAAGTAAAGGCGTCAATGGTTGCATCAAGTACGGGAGTGAAGAAAGAGAAAACCCAAACTGAATTGTAAATTCTGGTATATTTTAGGTTTGGGTATCTTATATTTATGAAGCTAGTATGCAACAAAAACCATGTTTCAAGTGATGGGAGAATGAATATTTGCGAATGAGAGCCCTGATGAGAGTAATAGCCTTCTTTATTGATTCAGATAATTTGACTTTCTAAACATAAGTCTAAAAATATGACAAGATTAAAGGTTTCTATGCCTCACAAAAACTGAATTTTTAAATAAATGTTACTTATAACCTTTATATTATTGCAACGATTGTCATATTCTAAGAAGAGGACAAAGAATAATTTTAAAAATATAGCATTATTATGTAGATTATAGGAGTAAAAAGAATTATGACAAGTGGCACATGAAAATAATAAACCGTATTTTAACTGCCACACCAATCGAAAAAGGTTCGCTATTCCTGATCTAGACGAACAAAGTAACGGAACACAGTCGATACGCAGAAGAATCCAATCTTCAACTGAGGCGGGAAAAATGAAAAGTAAATGCATTCATGGAAGCGTTAGTTACTACAAACGCAGTCTATTGTAACTGTTGGTGTACGGCAGGGATGGACAAACTTTTTCGAGCGCGGGCCAAAAATCTAAAGAAAATAAGTTTGGTGGGCCAAGATAAATTTTTCTAAAATTTTAAAAACAACATACAAGTACCCAACGGTTTAAATACGTTAATGAGAAGAATGAAATTGCGATTTCATTTTAAAAAGTTCCTTATACTGAGGTTCGAAATGAGATGTATTGATTTTAAGGGACGATGCTAAAGGCTCATCTGTCAATCTACTTTTGAAATTATTCTTTCTAAGTTAAAAACTCTTGTTCACATATAAGAAGCAATTATACCGCTGATCTTCTGGGCTTGAGATAATAAATTTGGGCTATAATATTTAAGCAAAGTAGAAAAGGAGATGGATATATAATGTATAAATATATATTTCTTTTACTTTGCCTCGGACCGGAAACTTAAAATTCTATCCTTGGGCTGTATAAAACCTTCCATCTGACCGGAGTTAGGCCGAATGATGGCCGATTGGTTAGGTTGCTGGCCTTTGGAACCGGAGTTCGTGGGTTCGAATCCCACAGTGACATGGATGTTCGTAGCCATTCGGAATCGGCTTTAAGCTGTAGGTCCCGGTCTCATTAGCTCTCGTGTTGCAAAAAGTAGACCGTAGCACTCCAAACCAAACCAAACCAAACCTGGCCGGATTAGCCCGCGGGCTGAAGTTTGCCAATCAATGGTGTAAGGAGTGACAAAGCGTGACCTTGACAGAAAATATAGAATAAAGTACATTCATGTTCCGTATCCGACCTCTTCAATGATGGAGGTGACACAGAGGGTTAATGCATGTAATAAGTAAACGTTGGAAGAGTCGGCACTCCTGCCTAAAATTGCTAGTCCACGATGTCAGATCTTATGAACTATTGCAGATTGGCAGTGGGTCTGGGACCTTGGCGAGGATCTGCTGCTATTATAGATTGCCATTGAATGCCCTAATACGTTGGCGATTCTAATCGGTTACCATAATTTATTCCCTGTTGTTCTTTTAGATAGAAACAGTATCGTGCTTTGATTGTGCTTTATATTTAAATACAATCAACCCTATTTAATGGTTAGAATTATCACTTTATTGCGAATGTTATTACTAATAACTGATCTTTCATATATGTATATATATGTATGTATATATATATATATATATATATATATATATATATATATATGACAGGGCTACTAAACACACTATAGTCCTGAGTACAACTTCATATCTTTATTTAAGTCTCATCACACACTACTTTCAGTTATGAGTAATGGCGTCTCACATTGGCGCCCAACTTCTAACAAAGGCAGGCTTCGCTGCTTCGGGGAGCTACAGGTCTGACCGTGAAATGTGCATACTGCTCTCTGCCCAGATCACTGCGCGTGAGCCGTATTTATGTGGCTAACTCCTCATGCCGCGTCACTCTCAATAAAAGAATCCCTAATTAAAAATCTCTTAAAATTAATCTACATTTTAAATCCTGATATATATATATATATATATATATATATATATATATATATATATATATATATATATATATATATATATATATATATATATATATATATATGTATTGTAACGTATTGGGGCTCTAAGTGAGATCGAAAAAGGATAGCGGAGGCCTACGTACAGACTAATGATATTTATTTAGAAACACAATGTTGAAGTTATGATAAATACAGATGAAAAGATGAATATCGACAAATGAAAATGAGGATCGTTGAAGGAATCAGCTTCCTAAGAGAAAAAAAGGGGGGAGGACACTCTCAGTCGCTCCCTCGACGTTCTGAGCCGATGAGTTCACAGTAGACTCGGTCGGTCAAAACTCCTCTCTGGGCCTCGAACTCTGGTCTTTTATATCGTCGTCTGACAACAAAATGTCCATATCAGCTGATCGGTCAGCTGGTTGATGACGTGGTGGGGAGAGCGCGTGTAGATTCTCTCGCCAGCAGGAGCCATGGAAGTTTGCACTAATCCTGAGCAATCTCGCCGATCATTAATCGATGTCTCTGGACAAACCCTTGGAGGAAAGTATTGCTGCTTCCCTTACAATGTAGAGGATTGCTGTCGTGTGAGAGTCTTTCTTCGGGATGTCATTGAAACGAATACTGGAAACACTTCGCTAGCATCCCAATGAATTTCTCAGACAGAATGATTAAGGTAGTCCTCGGTGTTAAGAACCCTCTATTCAGCATTCTATTCTGCGCGAAACAAAGTCCTTTCACTAGGTAAAGAAGAGCTCAGTTGAAGTACTCACAAAAGGCACGTTTGCTATTCTTCTACGTTAGGCCGGTTTTTCTCACGGTCGTAGATCAGTCTGTATCTGTAAATTTAATGTAACGCGAATACGTTATAATATATATATATATATAAATATATATATATATATATAGATAGATAGATAGATATAGGCACATGAATCACTAATAATTCTATATAAAAGCGCTTGACGAGTAATAATGGAGAGAAAGCGTCTTCAGATTGAGTTGCTGATGAACTTACGCCAAATGTCTGCCATTTGTTAGGCGATGGAGCTAGCCACTCGCAGCCCTATGTGATGGTTGACAGTTAAAATGTACAAAAGTCATGAATAAAAACATCATCAAGACATATATATATATATATATATATATATATATATATATATATATATATATATATATATTGATATTTTTACCACTCTCGGTTTAAGATTCTATTTTCACGGTAATTTTTCTCGTGGAACCCTAACGAATATTCTCGAATGTTCGCTAGTCGAAATCCTTCCTGTTCCATAGCTAAAAATATAGTTTTCACTAGTCGGTTACATCACCCACGTGACTTAAGGTAATAGTTGATTGGTCTGCACAAATGACTATTTAAGCAAATGTCTAGAGTTCCATCCCGGTTTTTTCGTATACAGTTTCAACAGAGTTCTTTCGGGGTGTTTTCATATAGAGTTTCGTATAAGGTTTCATGATGATGCTTTGATATGTCGTTGAATAAACGAAGTTAGATTGAGTTTTCGAGTGTCTTAATTGTGTTCTCATCGCGAGGTTCTATGACTGCAGGGCGGTGAAAACTGCCCTGAACCTGTAATGAGGTAAAAAGCCTTATTATTAAGCCTTAAGAAATTTCATGTTTTTATCTGATGCCATTTCTTCATTCATAAAGCCATTTTTCTTATAAAGCCATTTCTTCATTCTTAATATTTATTTTTCCTATTTTCGACAAAGCAAATTGTTTATTTTAGACAAATATACCTATCAATTATAAATCCAGATCAGTGCTATTGGAGTTTCTCTAAGATCTACTACAAAAATGTGTACTGCCATCGATTGTAAAAGATGCTAAATCTGTCACAGAAATTAATTATCATGGATCTGAAAACCAAAAATCTGATGCAGATTTAAATATTGACAGAGTCACTGAAACAATTGTTTTGGGTTTATCACCTTCTAAAACGATGGAATTTAATTCTTGCATCAGGAATTTTTACGTGGTCATATATTATTACATAATCCAAAAGTTTTCTTTTAATGATGAAGTCTTCATTAATGCTAAATTTGCTGATCTGCATAAAATTGAACAAACTTCCTTTTCACAAATCAAATTTTTTTTAGACAAGCTCTTTCTCTTATTGCAAGACTGATGTGACATACCAAGGAAGATGAAATGCACGATATTTTGCCTTCTTCAACTAGAAGAAACCTCTGTTGCAATTCTCGAACAAGATTGTATTGATACCCAGTAGCATATGATTAGACAAATAAAAAACAGCGATAGATATTTTAAATATAAAATAATCTCGGAGTTCATGTTACTAATTTTAACAATTCCACATAGTAATGCAGAGTTCCAACATATTTTAAGCTATGTTACAAAAATAGCCACATAATTTCGTTCACCGATATGTAATGAAACTATTAAAAACTTGTTGATTTGTAAATAAAGGCAACAAGGACCATGTTTTGAACGAATATTTGATTCTAATTTTTTAAAGAAAGCAAAATCTACAACAGTAAATGTAGTTTAAAACAAACAATAGTAAACATTTTAAATAGGTAATGAAGTTATTTAATATTTTTTTGTTGTTAAATGTTTCTTGTAATGTTATTTTAAGTATTTAATGATTTTTCATTGATATTATTTTCATTGTTTTAGTATCTTGATTTGTTTAAGGTCATTTTCATCAATTTTTATTAATTGTATTTATTTTTATCCTTATCGCTTTGATATTAACCATATTGTGACGTCGAGCCACTTTATTAGGGTTACAAAAGAGGTTGTGTTAAGAACAAGGTTTGACACCAATCAGTCTAGGATATTGACACTAACAAACAATGAAAATTCGTTACGACATGCCTTGAGATGTCCAAGGCAATCAGAAGGTCAGACGTCGTCGAAAAACCAGAGACTGAGAGGAGCCAACGGGAAGATGAATCCGAGCCTCGCAGGACGGCGTCACATGAAGGAAAAAGCTAATCAGGATATGCGAGGGGTGATGTCAGGCAGCACGCGATCCGGAGGAAGGCAAAAAGGTTTGGTTTGGTTTGGTTTGGTTTGGAGCGCTACGGTCTACTTTTTGCAACACGAGGGCTAATGAGACCGGGACCTACTGTTTAAAGCCGATTCCGAACGGCTACGAACATCCATGCCATTGTGGGATTCGAACCCACGAACTCCGGTTCCGAAGGCCAGCACCATAACCATTCGGCCATCGTTCGGCGAAGGCAAAAAGGAGTCGGTGGGAGAAAAGAAATGGTAAAAGTCCGCTTTTCTTTCTTTTTTTTTTTTTTTTTTTTAAACCTATCTTCAGGTTTTTTGAGGGACTCGAGGGAGTCTAGGTTGTATATCCTGTACAACCGCATATCAGGTGGGCATCTGAAAGCCGATTTATTTGTAGGTCCATCACGAACAAGGGACCTTCAAGTTATCATTCCCGGTTCATCCTGAGCCCTTTCAAAACTGTAAATAATCTTATTTATTCCAGAATAAATCGTTGTTATTGTTGGAGCTGTATGTCTAGTCTCCTACCACTTCTACTATACCCAGACGCTACCAGAATAGAGGGACCAGGAAACGTTACTATGTATAGAAATTGAATATTATATAATTTCTTGTACACAATTACACTGTCTACCAACAAGTATATGGACACCCGTGGTAGAAAAGAAAAACTAGCTTTATTCAAAATCAATAGTCGGTAGAGCCTCCAAGAGAGGCAATTGCAGCGTGAACCCTCTGGGGTATACTTTCCACAAGTCTTTGTATAACAGCTAGTGGTATTGTCTTCCACTCGGTTTCGAGTAGACAAACAAGTTCCTTCAAAAATTTTGTACAAGTAGTGCACCCCTTAATTCGGCGATCCAAATCGTCCCAGAGGTTCTCGATAGGGTTCAGGTCTGGGCTCTGGGCAGGCCAGTCCATTCGACGAATTCCACTGGCACCGTACCAATCCTTGGTTAACCTCGAAACATGACAACTGGCATTGTCGCCCTGAAAGTAACAGGGATCCAACCCGTAAAACTGTTACAATGTAGGAAGCACATTGTCAACAAAAATAGTGCAGTAGGCATCGGCTTTGAGCTTATCATGAATAGGGAGCAAGGGTCCCAGTCAAAAACAGGAGAAACACACCCTGACCGTAATTCCACCTCCGCCGAACTTGACTGTTGGCACAATGCATTATGGCAGGATACATTCTCCAGGAAGGACGCCAGACCCAGACCCTGCCATCCGAACGGTAAAGGGTGAACCTTGATTGGTCACTCCAAAGAACCCGTTTCCACTGATCTACGGTCCAATTTCGATGTTCTTTGCACCACATTAACCGAGCAGCGCTGTTGGACGCGGTTGTGATCAAAGGCTTATGGGCAGAAGCACGACCATAAAAACCAAGCAGGTGTGCTCCCTTACGGATGGTATTCATTGAAACAATACTCCCGGATGCCTGTTGAAACTCCTCGCGGATGAGGGCCATCGGTTGGGTGCTATTCTTTCGAATTTCTGTGGACAGCACTCGACGGTCTCTGTCTCCCAGTTTCGTTGGTCTGCCGACTCGGAGTACATTCCGACAATCACCGCTCAGTTCCACTTCTTAATCACATAGGCCACTGTCGATTTTGGGTACTTCAGATCGCTAGATATGTCCCGTAAGGATAGGCCACATTTGTGATACCCGACAATTATACCTTTCTTGAAATCAGAGAGCTCCGAACTGCGCGGCATCTTACATGCGACTAATGCCGATGCAGTTTCCTACACGATGTATACCGGCGGAGGCCGTGTCGTACCTCAGGATCGTCATTTGTGTAGATGTCCAAATACTTATTGGTAGACAGTGTATTATTTTACTAGTATAGCATAATATTGTTACATCGACTGATAAACCTTAAATCATTTCAGGATTTTGAACTTTTTAAGATTGACTAGTCTGATATTAATTTTTCTCTTTTCTTTAAGCTACTTTACGAAGCAGCTTTTAAGGATCATAATTTAGGAGAAAATTAATTTATAAAACTTTTTATGCTGTTTTTCATTGTTCTCCTCTAATACTTATTTTTAGCTGTTTAAGTAGTGATATTAGGAATACATTATCAAGATGATCTTTCAAAAAAAGTGTATACTTTGTGATTTTGAAAGAAAGCCATTGTTTCTTTTTACTTCCCGAGAGGTAAGCATAGTGAGTAACAATGCATTGTTAATATATTAAACTATACGCATTCGAGATTGTGTGACCAGTTAGTTTATTGCACACTTAAATTATTATTTTTGTGTAATACGTGGCATCCTAATATTTATATTAAATAAAATTTTTGATGTAAAAGATTCCTTTATTCATTCATTTTGTTATTCTATTATAAGTATTTTAAATCAGTTCTTTTAATTCATTTATATCATCCCTGATTTTATTTGGAATGTGAAGTATAAATTTTTATAAACAAATTTTATTGCTAAATTGATTTTGTTTTTATACATTTTTTAAAATAGACTCTAGAAAAATAATGGATGAATCGTATTTGACTTAATATTCCATGCCATAATTTCACGGGATCATATAAGTGGATCAGCTGACCAGTAAAATTATTTTTAATTTTTAAGGTTCTTGGCTGCAGAGAGGTTGGCTTTTAGCTTGTTTTCTATTCCATAGAGGAAAATTAACTTGAAGAATGGGAGGGGGTGTATTATTGTGTGGTAAACAATAATACCCCCCTGTTTAACATTTGTTGAATAATATCTCATAAAGAGAAATAAAATAGCACAAAGTTTAAAATTATACAAAATGAGCACAAGTGTATGCCTAAAGCGAGATTGTAGGAGAGAGGTTATAACAAACTGGAACAAGGCATGGAGAAGAAGTATTAAAGGATGCTTTACCTATGAAGTTATAAGGAAGTTAAGATATGCCGTTTAAAAAAGCAAACATTCATTTATTTTGTTACTGGTGAGGAAGCTTCTTAGACTTTTTTTTATTTAGGAATAACCCCAACGGCCCCTGTGGAAGTCTAGGTGATTATTATCATTAACTCCTTAATGCACAGTTTTTTTGGTTGTTTGTTTGAGGTTTAATGGCGAAAGGTGCAATAAGGAGAAAATGAGCCAGACGAAAGGTAAAAAGCCGAAAAACAGTAAAACACATCAATAGAATAAAATATTTTTAAACTGGACAAATAATACTGACCAGAGTAAAAATTTCAAAACACTAAAAACGGAAAATGAATGTGAGATGAGAGAAAAGGTGATGAAGTGAAATCAATATAAAGAAGAATAAAAACCAATACGCCTGAGAAAGTCAAATAATGCAGGGTGTGGGGATTCACCCAAAAGGTGATTTAAACGTAATTTGGCATTACTAAAGTACATATGATAAAAACGAGTAAAACGAGTACAAGAAGTTAAAAAATGATGAACGGTGAGCAGGCAATCGTAGCTTGGGTAGCGAGGAAGAGATTCCCCAAAAAGCAAATGAGAGTGGTTGACTCTAGTGTGACCAATACGAAGTCTCGTCAGGATAACATCACGTTTACGACCAGAAATTAATGCCAGGCTGTGATGTTTGGCTTGATTCCATGGAGTTTATTCCGAGATTCATTTTTCCAGTCGTCAATCTAATTATTTCGGATTATAAGGTAAGTAGCGTTTTTTATATCAGTATATGGTAGGGAGCCATTATAATGATCGGTAGCACTCCTAGCAACAACATCAGCATTTTCATTACCCATAGTACCTGCATGGCTAGACACCCAACAGAAGAGAATATGAAAACCACGACGGATAAGCTGCTGATACTGAACAAGGGTCGAATAAATAAAGCTGTTAATTATGACACCCGAACTCAGATTATCCAGTACCCTCAATGATCCTGTATATATTACAAAGTTTTTCCTATTGCTATTGGATATGAATTTCAGATCCTCATATACTGCAATAAGTTCGGAAGTTAAATGGAGCAGAAAGAAGAAATGCAGTAACTTCGAGTAGTAGGGTCACACACAACACCAAAACCAACTTAGTTATCGGATTTAGACCCATCCGTGTAAATTTCGTTATATCTTATGTATTTATCTCTATGATTGTAAAAGAGTTGCTTATAGATATGAGGGTCGGTTACATTTTTAGTGAAGTCTTTAAATGGATTCAGATACGAGCTTTTAAGCTCCTTCCAGGATAGGATTTTAAAATAGAGGTTAGTCGACACTCTCTTGTCCTTAAGCAATGAGTTCTCTAAAATCCTACGCATACGCAGACGGAAAGGAGGAATGAAAGATGGGAGATTAGAATAAATTTGATCCTGATGACGGTTTAAAAGTATGTTTTTATAAGATTAGAAGGATGAGATAAAATGCGATAAAAAGTATTCAGTAAAATATGAGAGCGGATATGATTCAATGGTGGCTCGTAGCAGTCAACATAAAGACTTTGTACAGGTAATATCCTAAAAGCCCCAGAACTAATGCGAACGGCAGAATGATGCACAGTGTCCAGTTTACGTAAAACTAATGGTCGTGCTGAACCATAAACGAAACAAGCCTAATCAGTTTTTCAGCGAATAACTGAACGGTAAATGCAAAGCATAGAACAGCGATCGCATGAGTATTAGCGAGGACTTTAAAAGATTTAGAGTTTTTTTGAGTTGTAAATATTGTGATATTTGTAATGAGATTCTGCATAGCTCTGTTGATGCCACTGGGGGAGAAGGCTATGTCCTCATCCTCTTTGATCATCGTTCCTGCAATTTAAAGCTTTCGAATTTTACTTCTCTGCAGTACTTCTTTCTTATTTTTTCCTTTCGAAATAAGAAAGCACTCGTGTTGTTTAAGGAAGGATTCTAGTTAACTCTTAACAACTCTTCTCGAAAACATTTGCAGAAACTGTAATATCGTAATAATACATAAGAAGATATTTCGTGTTCTCTTCCAGCCTTCGCAATGTATCAAAAGGTTGTTTAGAGTTTAGCCCAAGACACGTTTACCAGAGTGTTCTATCGCATCAAAAATAAATGAGAGGGACTTTATAACATGAGTCAAAGTTTATAGGTAAGATTCAAACCTTAAGAACACAAAGTGGGTTAAGTGTTTTTTATTCAAAATAATGAATGAGTTAGATTAAATGTTAGAAAAATGTTAGACATCTTGTTAGAATTTTATTTAGTTACCAAGAATCATTCAAAGAAATATTAAGTTCCGATATTTAACGCTTATCAACGAGGTTCACTTAAAAAAAATTACTGTATTACCAAAGCAGTCTGTTTATTCAAGTTTCAATGGTCTTATTGAAAGTGAGTCCGATTCGAGAATAAAAATTGTTCGCCCTCAAATAATCGCACGAACTGAATAGAATTATCTTGAAAATATTTTTTCCTTTTAAATAAAAGATGATGTGAGCTTTTTAAGCTCGTAACGGGTGTTTGGAGGAGTTGCTAAGTTCGTCGAATCTCGCTGCTTGACGTCACGTTGCCATAGCAACCATTCCTTGTTTCTTTTTCAGGTTAAGAAAGCTATTTACTCCGAATTAATCGTCCTAACTCTCAGGACTTTCGTCTGACTCTTAAAAGATGCTATCAAAAATTGGATCGGACAGGCCATTTTCAATATTTTCTGTAGAAATGGAATTACCGAAATGGAAATATTACCTTGTAGAGTAGGAAAGCGAACACATACTTACTAGTATCATGACCGTCAAAGTAGGAGAGAACATTGGATGGGGAACGATACAAATTTACCCTCAGGTAGAATCAAACTGTTATTATTTTTTTTCTTAAAGGCATCAAGCCATATTTGGCTTATATTGTAATCATGGTAAAAAAAGGCTTCCCTTTCAAGATAATTGAGTAGACTGTATATATATTTCACTCTCACTATTTTATCGTTTAAGGTGGTTTGAAATCCCAACATTCCACCGAGTGCGAGCTTCCATTTTCAAGAAAATGCAAGTTATGCAGATTGGTAGAGATTCAGATTAAATACCCTTATTCTATCACTTGTTGAAACATCTAACGTAAGCATATGAAATATATACATGAAGACAGCTGGGGTAAAAAGTAATAACCCACATTCTTGTAGTTTAAACAGATTTATATTTTCATAAAATTATTTACCATTACACATTTCAAATTAGTAAATTTATCAATAAACATTTTTGTACAAAAAACTATCTTTAAAAATGTCAAAATAGTATCAAAAATAAAAAAATTAATATTTAATGCCTTTATAATACTGAACAATTTAATGTGGATTTTCATTTTTTAACTTATGTTTTCATACATTTTAAGGTTTGAGAAAACTTTTTTTTTCTAAACTGTGGGTAGTCCGGAAAATAAGCCTACTGCTGCCACTAAGTTCGTACAAAAAAGTTCTTCGGACATTTCTTTAATTTGCCGAAAAATTTCAGCAAAATGCTGATTTTTGGATATTTTTAATAAATGTTCTCAAAATGTTAAAAAAAAATTTCATATTAACCTGCAAAAAGCATATAATATGCCAAATGCGCTTTTTAGATACATTGTGCATTTTAAGTAAGCGTTTTATTTTTATTAATTTTTTAAAATATGGAATATTCTGTGAGAGAATTTTGAATTTTTGTTTTGGTTTTGATCGTTACACGAGGACTAACTGGACCGAAACTTACTGCTTAAATCTAAGGGGTTGTCTTCATAGTCGTTAACCCGAAACGAGACAAGGAAACATCCCATCAAGGGCCTTTGACTGATCCATTTCAACATTGTAGTCTGTAGGCACATCTATCTTACGAACCTATCTCGTTTCTCAAGATCTGATGTTACTCTAAATGTACGGTTGATCCAAATTTCATGTAGTGAGCTACTGAGCTCATCTCACTAAATCGAGATAACTTGCCATGGGGGGTAACAGATGTTTGCTTCGAATTCATTGGTTTGCCACTTTTGCAGATTATACACACATATTAAGGTGGTCCCTGGGACATATGCAAAGTGTAATGTTGAAGCGAATTCCACCACTCGGTTCCTTTCGGAGTGTATTCAGTTCGAGTAAATTGCTGTGTTGTTCAATATGCAATTTAATTTTAGAAATATATCGTGTCTAATCACAGACTAAGCAAAATTTGAGATACATGCAGTTATAAGATTTTGGAAAGACGATGGAGTTAATCATAGTGAAATCCATTGCATATTACAAGATGTTTATAGACCAAAACTTCTAAGCTGAAAACAAGTCAACATTTGGAGGTAGAAGTTTCACAACAGACCAAAGCAGGGTTGGTACAACGGAAATGACCCACACCCTATATTCCAGATTTAGCCTCTTCGGATTGATTCTCACATTTAAAGGGAGGATTTGAAAAATAAGGATGTCGAAACTAGTACCATGCTAAACCGGAGACTGAACAAAAATGTGTTATTTGGGGGATATTTTTTCTTCTATTCTAACTATCAGTATAATTTTAGACAGCTCTCGTATATACATCGTGGCCTTGTCTTTAGAGTTCATTCATTTCGTTACGGAACTCACGGTTAGTTCAATTCGCTAGTATCCTTGAAATCCTTCCCACCCCAAAATGAATCATCACCATTTTTTATGAAAAAAATACAGAGTATAAATGCACATTGCAGTGTAATATACAGCAATAAACTACTTTTATTAAGAATTATGTATATTTACCTGGGAGATCAAAAAGCCTTGACGAAAGTGGAAGATTAAATATTCGATATCCAGTCAATTTTTCTCGTTGAGAGAATTTGAAATTCCTTCATGTTATTTTTCTCAATTTTTCCACTAACAATTTCTGTTACCCGTTTATAACATGAAAAAGTGCCTATTGATAATTTAGAACCATAGGACTTTCGGTCTGGATTATTGAAGTTCCGAGATGAAGTTTAGATTTATTAAAAAATTAACCTAACTCTTGTGGGTGCATTTTGGAGAGATAAAACATCTCTAGTTATTCATTTCAATTCACTTTTAACCAACTTACAACCTGGTAACTGATGTTGATTGTACGTTGCAATTTCGGTTTGGTTTCCTTTGTCGTACAAATGTCGTACGAATGTTGACCAATATTTTGAATGTCGGATATCAAATTTTGGACATAATGTAAAATTATAATGTGAAAATATTTAAAAGAAAGCATTTAAAAGAGTTTTTTGTATTCCTTATAAGAGAAATAATTATTATTAAAAAAGAAAGTAATTGAATAAATTTGCCAGTTTTCACGAAACCTACTTTTTAAAGTGTTTCTTCTTAATATTGTTAATAATGTCATAAAAATGATATCTTAATTATATTCAGATTTACATCTTAATAATATCTTAATAATATTTGGATTCATATCTTAATAATATCTTAATAATATCTATTGATGTTAGAAAAAATAAATATTTTCTGACTTCCAATGATATTTCACGACATTCAACGCAACGCCCAATACTACATTAGCTGAAATAAAACGTAGGTGAATCGATTCTGATCTTTCCCAACTCCGTTCCGAGGCATCAAAACGATCATTATGACTAATAGGAATTTACATGCTATTTTTCGGAAAGCTCGGAGACAAGCAAAGTAGAATTGTACTGACATAGAGTTTAGTTTGGAGGGAAGGTAATAAAAATTTTAAATGCAAAGCTTCTAAAAAATTGAAAAAGTCTTACTTCAAGAAATGAAATAAAAAATAGTTGCATGATAAAGTTACCACACGGTGAACATTGTTAAATACCAAAATATTCTTTTCAGGGATATTGAGAAAACATTGAAAAACATAGTTAAATATCATTTTACGCGGTAGGAAACCCCAATGTACGTACTCATTCGAATGTTTTCCAAAACGTATTTATGTGTGATGTGGATCTGCTTCAAGGGATTTTTCTTAGAGGTTGGGGAAAAAAACATCTTTTGTTTACGGTTGAAAAACGGTCAATTGTTTGTAAGGACAACAAATTATAGTCTGTTTGACCTTAAATTAGTGTGAATATATTTTGTAAGATCTCTAGTTGTTCATTTCTGTTAAATTTTTAACTGGCTCGTAACTTGGTAAGTACTATTGACAGGATAGTGCAGGAAGGTGGTGAGAAAATCATGGATCACTTATAATTTCGATAGAAAAATTTGTGAGACAGCATTAAAGGGTTAAGTGATCTTGTGGACAGAAATTTTTCTCAGTATATTTCGTCAGTTTCATTTGCTTATTTCATTCAAATTCATTCAAATATGATTAGTTCATAACTCGAAGCATTTTTAAACTGACCTTTGAAGGAGAACTGGAAATTTTTAAAATATGGTAGATCAGCATTGAAGCAAAGAGGTAAGTAACAAGTATCGTTCGAACTTTTCACATTACACAATATGAAGTAAAAAAAGGCTGTTATTTATATTTGTTTTGATTATATTCTACATTTAGTGAAAGTGTGAGGCCAAAAGAAGGTTGCTGGAATTTGAGCTAGCTTAAAACTCTGTATTTAAAAATAAATTTTAATAAACACTCTCATTTTATTAAAGGAAAGAAAATATCGATTTCGCAGTATCTTTCTTAAATATTCTTTGTTACATTGTGACAAAATATTGAGCGATATAGTAATTCGAAATATATATTTTTATCACGACAGTGTCCGTTTGCTTCCAAGGCATTCATTATTTCATTTTCTTCAATTCGTTTTAAAAACAAGAAAAGGATACAATATATAAACGCTAAGATTTTAATTCAAAAGTGAAGAAAGTACTTATACAGTTGAATACTTTTAAAATAAGAAAGATAAAAAATATTTTTTAGGATATTCATATTCTATAAATTTTAACTCTTAATATCAATTTTCGTTATTGAGTCATGTATAACTAAGTAGAAATACTTAAATGAAGATTTTAATTAAGTATTAAGTATGATAATGATTTGAATACATGTTCAAAAATTAACAAGATATTGAATGTATATAAAATTTTAATATTTTCAATTATCCTTTATAGATTTATTTCAACTTAAAATATTTAAGCTGATTTAACTCAGGTTTCGTAAAAGAAATTAATGGGATCAATTTCAGACCTCCAATTGCAACGAAAATATTTATTTAGACCAGTAATCACTCAAGTTTCAGCATTTTAAGTGATACGTACTAGGAAACTTTAAAAGTCCATTTGGACAATTCCTCAACAAGTGAGGAATAATTTTTTTTTAACATCTGTTCATATGTACCTAGTATAACTCAAAAATTATAAGCCATAAAAGTCGAAAACTTTTTTGAAGGATTGTTATAACGTCTAGTTGTGAACCTCCCCTTTCGGTTGCATTCCGAACTCTATATAACGAAAAATTTCAATATAATGAGTTATTACGCTGTGGAGTTTAACTAAAAAAATATTAGCCGTAGAAGGTCAAATTTTTGTATGTAAAACTGTGATAGCATTTAATTGTTCACCTTGACCTTTTGATAGCAATTTCTAAAACGAATTTATAGCGAAATTTCTAAAACGAGAACAGTCAACGGAGTAAACGGAGTAAGTACAGAGTACAGTAAACAGAGAATTTAGAGTTATTTTCTTAAACGAGAATAACTCTAAAACGATTCTCCGCAAAATTTAGAAATTTTGTATTTAGGACTATTATAATATCTTGTACCTCTCTTTTTGATTGCATCATATACTCTCTATAGAGAAAAAAGTCAATAGAACGCGTATTAACGTTGTACGGCATAGCGTAAAATCGAAAATAATAGGGCATAATTGAAAAACTGTTAGCCGTAGAAGATAAAATTTTGTAGTAAAGACTATAATAACATCTAGTTGTGATTCTCAAGTTTGGATTACAATCTTAACTCTATATAACAAAAATTTTCAATATATCGTATATATACCAATATACGTTATAACGTTCATAACGTATATAACCAATCTTTAAATTCAAAATTAAAGTTTTAAGATATTTAGAATAGTTTTGTGTACATAAAGCAGGAAAAAGTAGTAAAATATTAAGAATTGAATGAGAAATTTTTTTTTAACTTCTCAAAATTTTCTAATAATTTACCCCATTTCTTTTTTAGGGGGTCTTAAAATAAAAACGTCCAAACGATACTAAGTCACCTTAAACTAACTAAGCTTTGACTAGTATTTTACTTAATAAAGATCAGGAACAATTACTGGCTGCACGTGTCTGGCATTTTTAAAATTCTCTGCCTGCATTCCCTAGTATTTCAAAGTTGTATTTTGGTTAGTATTATAAACTCAAACAAACTATATATCAAATTATATATAAAAACAGGAAACAACCATGTTTCTTGCCATCTATGTCCACTTTGGTCTCATCTTATTGCAATCATTAGCAATCTGTCGCTTTATTTTCAAAAATTGCATTTGTAAAATACTGTATGTACTGTTTTGGACTGAAATGTGTAGGATGGATTTGAAAATATTTTCCTGTTCAAAACCCCTCAAAATCCCATCTCAATGATTTGAAAACTGAGCTGGGTGGAGGGATGGATGGATGATTTGAATTTATTGGCACTGAATCCCAAATGGAATATATTGTGCCAAAACGATGAGTGCCATAGAAAGACAATGTAAAAAATGTAAAATGTAGAGATGTAAAAATATACAGGATACAATGGTAAAAATTGGAACAAAAAACACTATAAAAAAGTAAGACTAAAGAAGTTGAACGAGAGTTAAAAACAGGGAAAATGACAAAAGACAGAGGTGAAGAAAAAAAATCAGATAAGATGGTAAAACCCGATATCTCTGAAAAAGGATAAAACTTTAGAATGAGCAGTAATACCAAGCAAATCTTTTAGATGAATGTCATTAGTATAAAAATGTCGATGTCTGTAATCTTTAAAATTTGGGCACTCAACTAGATGTGCTGCATGGACATAGCGACATTGCAGATGTTACATATGGGGACAGTTTCACCAAGTTAAAGGTGCCCATGAATACCATTAAATATAGGACACACATTTATCTGCTCTATCTGCTGTTTCATTGCCCTTTATTCCAACATGTGCAGGTATCCAACAGAAGACAATTTTAAAACCACTGGAATGTAGGTTCCTTATCGTGTGAACTGCCTGGAGTATAACAGGATTGATCTGAGGGTCAGGAGATGAGAGAGAATTCAGAACCCTAAGAGAATATGAATAAATTATGTAATTTCCTTTATCATAAGAAATTTTCTCCAAAGCTTTCAGAATGGACATAATTTCAGCAGAGAAGATGGAAAAAACTGGATGCAGTCGGTGGCTATACGTACTGTCCCCGATTACATAAACACAACTCACGGAATTCTCAGACTTTGATCCATCAGTAAAGGTAGGGATATAAATTCTGATTATGATAATAAAATAGTTGTTGATAAATAACATCGGCTGTGTAAGAATTGTCAAAATACTTAAAAGGATTCAGAAATTTAAAATTCGGCACTTCCAAGGGTGGTTTAAAATAATTTACAACCATAATGTCTGGGTTCTCGAAATTAATATCTTTTAAAATTGACTAAATTCTAACAAGAAAATATGGGATATAAGAAGGTCTATTTGAATATAGAAACTTGATATAAGGATTAAAATTATAGGTATTTACAGGATGATTAGCGATGGGTGACGTTCTAGAATAGTAATTAAGACTTAAAATTTTGCGCCTAAAATCAAGAGGTTCCCCATAACAATCAATATATAAACTATCAATAGGTGAAGTTCTAAAAGCTACAGAACATAAACGGAGAGCAGAATGATGAAAAAAGTTGAACTTATTAAGAACAGATTTTCGAGCTGAACCATACACTTCACAACCATAATTCAATTTCTAGCGGATGACGGAGCGGAAAATTTTTAATAGGCACGCACGATCAGCACCCCAAAAAGTAGATAAAAGGACTTTAATATGTTTAAAGATTTTTCACACTTTGTCCTCAGATGTTTGATGTGAGGCAGAAAATTCAACTTCCGATTGAAAACAATGCCTAAAAATTTAGTTTACTCCACGATGTTAATCTTGTCTCCCGCAAAGTAGATTTCGGGATCTGGATGTAATATACGCTTCCTGCAAAAATGTACACCTGGGACTTAGTTTTAGAAATTGTAAAACCGTTTTTGTCACACCATTATACAATTTTATCAACAGCTGTTTGTAAGTGCCTTTCAATGAATCGTATATCTGAACTTTCACATGACATGTGGAGATCATCCACGTATAGGGAGCTTTTAACGGATTGTGGAATTTCTTTTAAAATGTTATTAATGCCAATTAAAAAGTGTTACACTTAAGACGCTCCCTTGAGATACGCCCTCCTCTTGGAGAAAAGTATCCGAAAGTGAATTCCTTATGAGGTTTTTAAACTTCCTAAGAGATAAATAATTTCTAGTAAAATGGGGAGATTGCCCCTTAAACTTAGATTAAAAAGCTCGCGATGTATGCCGTACAAGTACGGTCGTAGGCCTTTTCAATATAAAAAAAAATTGTAACGAGATAGTTCAGTTTCACGAAAGCGTTCCTAATTTTACTTTCAAGGACAATCAGATTATCAGTGGTTGATTTACCCTAGCGAAACCCACTCTGGTGGTCAGAAAGACAATGGTGTTTCTCAAGATAGTAAATAAGGCTAGCATTTACCATTTTCTCTTAAAGTTTGCAAAGACAATAGGTTAGAGCAATAGGTCTGTAACTTTAAGGATTCGTGAGATCCTGCCCGGGTTTTAAGACTGGGATAATTAACGCCTTTCTCTATGAAGACGGGAAACCATGTTCCTGCCAGATTCTATTATATAAACATAAAATATTTTCCAATGAATCGGGAGAAAGATTTTTAATCATTTCATAAGAAATTTTATCTGACCACACGAGGTTTTGTGTGTACCCTAATTCAATTCAAACGGAGTAAAGTTTCTGTTATAAGGTTTGCAAGTTTTGCTTTCAAATTACATTATCTTTTTTTCAACAGCGGTTTTAATTTTAAGGAAAGATCGGTTATAGCCAGAACTGGAACACGTGTTTGAAAAAGTATAGGCAATAGTGTTTGCAATATCCTTGACAGACGACAAGGTGTTATTGTTACACTGCAGTATATGGATTTGATTATTTGGATAAAGCCCACACGAACGTTTTTTTTTAAATCCCATATTTGTTTATTTTCAGTTGAACAAGAAATACCCTGAATGTACTTCTTCCATGAACATTTCTTCTAACTTCGTCGAAGAGTGTGTCTATAAACAGCTTTAAACTTTTTGTAGATAGTGAGATTCTCTGTCGTTGGATATCGACGGAACTTGCACCAAGCTCGCCTTTGGTACAACAATTATTATGTACAGTAAGAGATAAAACTATTGGAAAATGATCGCTATTGTGTAAATCAAATTTAACTGTAAAATTATAGAAAGGGAATATTGTAGGTGAGATTGAGGGCGGGGAATGTTTTACTGGATTTGATTTGATTTGGTTTGGAGCGCTACGGTCTACTGTTTTGCACACGAGGGCTAATGAGACCGGGACCTACAGTTTAAAGCCGATTCCGAACGGCTACAAACAACGATGCCCGAAGCGGGATTCGAACCCACAAACTCCGGTTACGAAGAGCAGCGTTCTACCATTCGGCCATCGTTCAGCAATGTTTTACTGGAAAAGTGAAAGTAAGTATTTTGGTTGGAGTTGTACACACATAAATTATGATCCGAAATAAGTTGTTCAATCTGAGTGCCACGATGGTTAATGTCAGGGCTATCTCAGAGAGGGCTATGCCCATTAAAATCACCAAATATTGTGAAAGGTAGAGGAAGCTGATTAATTAATTTATTCAGAGAACTTTGGGAAATGTTTGTATTAGGAGGAGAGCTTGAATATTAATTTGAATGGCAACGGCTTGTAAATCAGTGTGTAACGCAAGGGGGGGGGGAGTAAGGGTAGTCATAAGGCACAAAAAGAGCAACGCCACCTGACGCCCTGCCGTCATTCACATGATCTTTCCTAATTGTGCTGAACCGCTTAATTTTCGCAGTTTTGTTTTCATCGAGTAGGGTCTCCTAAAAACCAAAACAAACCGGGTGGAAAAGATTCACAAGGTCTCTAAGGTCAGAGACATGCGTTTTAAATCCACGACAGTTCCATGAAAAGTGAGCCATGGCCAAAAAAAAAAGGGAAAGAAAAACCAGGAACATAAGGAACGGAGCAGGGAAGCTCCACCTCGGAACCAGATGAGGAGTCGCTTATATTGTCACGAAGATTCGAATGAACACACCGTTTAGCATAACAGACGAATTTATTGAAGCAAAGTAACAACTCTCAACTTTACAAGATCGAGAAGTTGCCTACAACTAGTGGGTATCAGCTTTTATACCCAAACAGAATATTCGAAAAATAACTAATTTACATAATAAAAAAAGATCTAGAATCTTAGAAAAATAAGGCAACAATATATAACATTTTTAATTTAAAAATCCATACTTTGGATCAACCGCCATGGCGAGAACCGAACCCACAAACTTTGGGTCTGGATCTCGTGCTAGAACCATTCGGCCACTGGCAATTTTCCTTTATGCGGTAATATTATCATCTTCGAATGAAATATACATTTTGATTGGATCGTCTTCAAAAATGACGTCCCTATGTTTATCCCTTTTTAGAATGTCTGTCTGCGTCATTTTAGTTTTAATTTTAACAACAGGTGGTATGGATTTTTGGCTTAAGTGATGATTGGGAGGAAGAGTTTTTAGGCGTTTCTTAAATGAATATTTTTAATAATTTTATTCCTATTGATTTCTGATTTGGGGTTAGAAGAGGTTTTTTCACTTTGTATTTGTACTATTCGGCTTAATATTTGGTGATATTTGAGGATGGTTGATGGATTTAGTAGCAGTTACATCAGGATCTGTCTGGATGGCGATGGATTTAACTATTTTTTGTGTGACTGCGGTATAAGATATTCTTGCTTTTGGACTGCGACACTTAGTAATTTGCCGGGCTTCATTGCATGGAATATTTTGCTTTACAAGAACTGCTTGAATTACTTTTTCTAAAACCCATTTCGGGCATGACCTGAAATAAGCACTGTGATTGCCATTGCAGTTGACGCATTTAGAAGCATTACTGCATCCCTCGCTTTCATAACCTCCAAAGCCGGATCTGGCGGAAATAGCAGACCCGCGACACGCAAATTTAGAGTGCCCATAGCGTTGACATTGGAAACATCTAAGAGGATTGGGGATGAAAGGTCACACAGGACATTTTAAGAAATCTAAGGCGACATATTTGGGCAAAACAGGGGAGTTAAAAGTTAGGATGAGGTGTTTGGTATTTATTAATTTGCCATATCGGCGCGCAGTGATATGGCGTTCTCCGCACACACCTTGATCTTCCATTTCATTTAAGATCTCTTCATCGGTAACATTAAATATCTCCCTTTCTGAAATTACAGCACGTGAGAAGTTGAGGGTACTGTGAAAAGAGGGTACAACAGGGATATGAGCACGTTTGGTAATTTTTATAAGTATATTGGCTTGGGAGGACTTTTGAACTTCGACCAACAAATCACCTGATTTAAGCTTTTTAATATTCTTTGGTTCACCTATTGCTTTAACTATGGATTTATTAATAAGGAATGAATGTATATTTGTGAAATTACCGTCAGAATGTTTGATGATAACAAATCGAGCATCATTAAAATTAGGAACATATTGTTGCCCATTAGGGGAATGGGGAGATGAAAGGAAGCCATAACTCGAAGAAATAAGTTCAGACCCCGGCTACACCATCCACCACGGAGCCCAAAAAGGGAATACAGAAACCTGCACCAGTGCTAGCCGGGATCTATACAATCACAGGTACTCCTGAAGCCGCTACCACCCTTAACGCAAAGGCCCAGGAAGTACACCGATCACTTAGTCCAAGCCGAAAATCGACCAGCCAAATGATATATGTGGACCAATATGTACCTCCCGTTTACATGAAGCCAAGGCCAAAGCAATGTGTTGAAAATTCCCTGTCAAAATGGAAATTCCATACAGAGGATTTTCCCCCATGGGAAATCCCCTCAATTACCAGGATCCTCATTTCCGGGGACACGGATCTCCACGTACGGCAATCCCGTGGCCAGTTAACAATTCGTGAGAGGCTATGTTCAGAACGGAACATATCATTACGAGAAAAGCCCTCACTACCAAAGAAGTAACCACAACGAGGAAGAAAAATGAAAGGATAAAGTAGGAGACAAGAGGAGAGGAAACGGAAAAAAATATTAAAGCTCGCTGGGGTATATTGGGATTGCGACACCCGTGTTTACCTAAAGTAGGAAACCCCCTGAGGGATGAACACTGAACTGAATTAAGAAAAATACTTACTGGACCGTCCAGACCAAGCTCTTCGAATGAACCTCAGTACTCTATGATAAATACTGTAAAGGGATACACCCGCCCCCATGAGATCGTCCTCAAAATAATTCGTCAAGTCATCAGACTCGTTCGAAATTTGGTCTTCATACTTAGAATCTTCTTCCAGCATTTAGGGTGTCAAATAGGTTTTCACTACGAAAAAAGCGTGAGAAAAATTCGTCATATAGAAGCTCCCATTGGTTTTTCAACTCCTCAAGCATATATGACATACATCCTTTGTTCGATTGCATCGGAAGAACTGCATATTGGGATTAAGCTCGATCTCGTTCCCCTTCAAAGGTTCTTTATACAACTATTTCGACTGCAATTTTATAGGCACTCAGATTCGTTGAAGGGATAGCCGGAAATATCACAGCTTTAGTTATGTGTAAAACAATATCTTTCATAACTTTGGATTATACACAAATGTATACAGAAATTTAAACATCCAGTACAACTTATCTCTCTGTTGATTCATTCGAAATCTGTCCGATTCTTGCTTCCCAAACTTTTCGTTTCGAGTAACAGCTTAACAGAATTCTTCTAATCCTTGATATTTTGCTTCACAATTTTTAATTTCTACTAAATGCTAGGTTGAATTCAGATCTCCTTAAAATTCTGAAAGATAGAAAATACCTTTGTCAAATGGTTGATAGGATTATTTAAGCATACAACTAAACAATTATCAAGTACTAGATTTAAACAAAATACAAAATTGGCTCAAAAATAGATTATTCCGTCCATTCTAAGTGAGGAAAAGGCCATAATTTTCAATGCTAGATGTCCTTGTTTCACACAAGAATACATTGAACAAAATCAGATCACAGCCAATGTATATATATATATATATATATATATATATATATATATATATATATATATATATATATATATATATATATATATATATATATGTGTGTGTGTGTGTGTGTGTGTGTGTGTGTGTGTAATGTAAAAATTTAATACTTTAGTCTTAAACTAAAATTACTAACTCCTATATTAAAAAACCACCAAATCCGCGATTTCGTCATCTTCTTAGTAGCCTCTTGGCGTTAAACTCTTTTGTCTTAGAAAAATCTCCTTCCTGTTGGCGAAATTAACTAGCCATCCTACTTTGCTGATTAAGCACATTCCTTTTCTCACGCCTGTGGCGTCCCCAAAGTTATAAAAGGCCGCACGACCATTTTTTGTTAGATTTTGCTGTTGGACGTTGCTAAATAAAGATGATGCTAAAGTTTTGATAAATCTTATTCTTTTCGCCGACGCCTACATCCCTTCGACCATGTTACATCCTTGAAGCATGGCATGCTACGCTATGTTTCATATATATATATATATATATATATATATATATATATATATATATATATATATATATGTGTGTGTGTGTGTGTGTGTGTGTGTGTGTGTTTGTGTCGATATATCATACGATATTATCTATTAAGAGACATGACTCGAAGTTGAAATTCCAAATTTAATTCACAACCTTATAGATATTCTTCCTTGATAGATTTACGAAAATTTCTCCCTTTACTAGCATACAACATTTTTAATCCCTTTGTTTGCAATATCAAAACGAAGATTGAAGATTATTCATTTATTCTTAAGATTTGAAATTTTTTTTTATCCTACAGGAAATAAAAATTTCAGTTGTGGATTCGATTGTTGGTAAAATTTAACAGTTTAAATGAAAGTTTATTAATATGTTTCCTAATAACAGCTCCCATTACCTATTATAATTTCAAACTGAAAAGAGACAAGGTGGTTTGGGACCGGTAAGGAACGTTCCTACTCGAGTAACTACTACAAGTTCCATTTTTAATAGTTATAACACTGTTTGGACCTATATTACTTGATGTTGAACGTACATTATTTTCTGTAGCAATATATTCGGGTAAACTTTCCGCTTCTTTCGTCTAATATCTAAGTTTCATTAAGATTTATATTGAACAAACACACTCTTCATTGTCTGGAGGTCTGACGAATTCGCCTTCTGTCTCAATCTTTAAACTTAACATGAAATTCAAGAGTTTTTTCACCGTTCCTTATTTGTCTAATCCAATGCCGATGAGAGAATTGAACGAAGAATTTCTTCTTGCAAAATTCAAAGTGTAGTCTGATTGCTATTAGCCTCAACTGGCCAAAGCTTAAGAAAATTTTCTCTATTGGAAAGTTTAAGAATTTCCCCATTGAACATAGGACAATTTGTACATTTGCAATTGAAAATAGTAAATAAAATCTGTTATTGCAGGAGAGTTGTCTGAAAATGCTTTTTAACCCTTTCTGGTACGTTTTAATAATGAAAATCTCTGTATAAAATAACCATTTAATTTTTATTTAAAAAAAATAACTTATTTCATTTTATAATCCTTACATATTTTTAATATCCATTTTTACATATTTTTAAATAATATCAGAAATGGTAAAATTAAGAAAAAATCAAGGCAAAACCCTTAATAATGTATACATAAGTTAATAGTCTATATATAGTTAATAGTCTTGAAGCGTGTGATACTTTTCAAAACACTCTGGTAAGTGCAAAGGAATCCTGCATTGTTTACATTTCCTGGGAGTCTTGCTGTTAATTTGATTCTTGTAACACACACGGTACCTCTCAGTAGATTTTCTTTTATTCTGAGTTGAAGGAATGTATCCTGGAAAATGTCCCCATCTTTTAACCTGCAACCTAGCCAGGGCGTCTCTACATGAAGAACGGCCATGAATTTTATATAATCCGGTAGTGTAAAATACCTTTAGCAAAAATATATATGGACCGATGTTCAGACTAAATGTTTAAAAGAATGAAATCTTACAGGCTAACAACAATTGGGCCTGCCTTGTACCAAGATATTCTAACGATAAACGATATGTGATAGTGATCTATGCTATTTCAACAAGTAACAAAAATGTTGTCAAATTCAGTACACTAGAAATTTTAAATTAATTATCATATTTAACAGTAACTTTAGTCGGAGGATTAATGTAGCTCGTCATTGTGCAGTGTGGCATAAAAAACCAGTAACGATGTAGACTTATCATTTTATAGGGTGGGATTAAGAATACCTTAACTCATTTTAAAGGTAAGTAACAATCGCTCAGCTACAGTAGTATTCATTAGTAACTATAATTTGAACCAGTTTGTAGGTCTCCGAAAATATTCTAATCATCGAAATCATTTCTTGCGAGAGTTTTCGAGTATATTCAAACCTGCCTAGCAAATATTTGTGAAATTCTAGAACCCCCAACTGAACTACATTTCCCTTCAAATCGGTATTGCTTTTTCCCTATTACCAGCATTTGTATATTATTAATATTATTAAGAGCTGATTCGGGAAAATTATCCAGATTTTATCACTTGGTTTCGATAAAGATAAAATAAATGCAATGGCTTAAAATTACCGAGTAATCCTTGACTTTAAATATTTTAATAAGAACAACCATTTTTTTTACGTACATTGAGTAACTATCCGAACAGAAAGCTTTATAACTATACTTTTGTTTTACTCTTCGAAAGTGTCGACGTTTATATTAAGTAAAAGGAGTACTAGGTGAAATACTAGCCTTGTTGTTGCGGCCGCTACGGCAAAAAATTGACTGAAGTGCTCAAACTAAACTAAACCAAAAGGAAAAGCGACATTTATTAATACAGCACACAACTGGGATGAATTTTCAGTGTTTTGCAAAAAAGAAGACAGGTGCTTGAAAACATTGTAGGGTGTGATAGTTTGAAATATTTTGAAAGGAAGGAATGGATCCAATCCTTTACTGCGACCACTCCTACGATAAACTGCTATGTTTCAAATCAGAAAAATGGTTCGATAATTTACTGACAGCCATCCCAAGAAATAGAGCAAGTCCGGATATTGGGAAACAAAGTTTGGGCTTAAGAAAAAAAGGAAATATTTTGATATTTCACTGAACTTGGGACGAATTTGTCTTCGATTGTACAGCTTAATGGAAGTTGTATATTCATTTCAACATTTTTTAAGTCCAAATATTATTCAAAATGTATTTTGTTATATTCTTTTTTATTAAATAAATAATCTGACTGTTAACACTGCTTATTCTAAATAAAATGTTTGAGACTACAGTTTATTAGAAATGTTCTATGCAGAATATTGAGAGATAGATATATGAGATATTGGATTTAACGTTTTAATAAAATATCAAAAAGAATCATGACCACAAAGAAAAACTGTTAGAATATTGATAAAAATGATTTGTTTCAAGTGTTTACTGGGGTATTTAATAATTTTTTTTTTTGAGTAATAAAAATTCGCTGCCTTTTTTAGAGAAGGCTGAAAGAGGAATATTATTAGGGATAAAAGATTTCTTATGGCTGACAGTGGGAGACAAGTAGCCAAAATTATGCCGTCTCCCAGATGTACAACGGCATATATTTCCTCGACATCTATTGATTCAAATTTCGAGTAGGATATTTTGCTTTTTAAAAGTCAACAAAAATTCTCTTGCTTTTGCCACAAAAGAATTCTTACCAATTTTTATTTCTGAAATAAGCAGTTAACCAAACCCTTTCTAAAAATGCTTACAGCGTTGTACATCTCATTTTAAATATGAATAAGAAAATTTATTCTTCCATAATTTGTATTTCTTCGTGAAATATTAGAAAAGCAATTAAAGCTTAATCCCTTCCACTTGTTCATTGCACCGTAAAGAAATGCAAAGCATTTAACATAACGTTTCCCTGTAGAAATTAAACATAAGAAAGGTTAACAGACACGAAAGAGTACGACGTTAGTTAAAATTGAATTCATGCTTCATTTATTTTTATTTTTTAGATCAAAGCTGTTTCTTAGTATTCTGCTATTTTAAAATACTTCAAACCATGCATCTGTCACCTCTTCCGATGATTTTAGAAATATTTTAAACATAACACAAATGTGGTAATAAGCTTCAACATCGTGGAAAACGCATTTTCCCTTTTTTATTACATTATGATTAATGGGCCTACTGAATCATTTACACGAAATATTATTAATATTTAAATATCTGAAAATAGCATTTTGAAGCTAATTAGATCAAGTCAACCTTATAAAATAAAAAAAATAATTGCATACTATCAAATGTTAACATTTTATGGGCACTTATTAATGGCTAAAAGTGCGAGTCTTCCAAAAAAACCTCAAAAGTAATATTTAAAACCTAAACTATTTTTCTATAATGGTTATCTTCGGTGTTACTGTTGTTGATAAAAACTTTTAGTTTGGTTTTCCGATTCAAGAATCCTCCGATCTAAAAGGCAGTTAACTCGAAGGGTACTATGAAAGCGGTATTTGTTGGAAACATAAAACAACGGGGCTTGGATAAGAACTTGACATTTATTTATAATTACTTTAAGTATATACAACGATCTCAATATTTCAAAGTTCTGTTTCAATGTTAAGCAATGAAAAAGACTGTTTCTGTTTGCAATTGCTAAAACCTTTAACTAATATTATTCAACTTTATTTCGATATCCTCTCAAATTTACAATTGATTCGGGATCTGTCTGGAAAGACCACTTACGAAGTTGCATGTTAATTAAAATTTAACTGGAATCAACTCCTGGAGATAAAACTATCTAAAAAAATCCACAGTAATTAAAAGACTGAAACGGATGTTGGGTTTGAAAATAAAATGAATCGAAAAACATCCCAAACTATAAATAGCAGATTAATTCAGCTTCTACAAATAAAATAGGGCATTCCAATTCTCCCCGTGATTATATTTTAATATTATCTTCTCTTTCTGTTGAAGAGATCTTCCCTATTACCTACCGAATCAGTGAATACATCATTTACAAGCTTCCATACTCGAACGATGACCAAATCGTTAGGGAGCTAATCTCCGGTACCGGAGTTCGTTGGTACGAATTCCACTGTAGCATGGATGTTCGTAGTCGTTCGGAATCGGCTTTAAGCAGTAAGTCTCGGTCACATTGGCCATTGTGTTGCCAAAAAGGTAGTCCGTACTGCTCAAAAACAAATCAAACCAAACCAAACTTCGCTCAGCATCATTTTAACATTTATTTGCAAGTTCTAAGTAATTTGATAGTGACAAGCGTAGTAGGATCGGAGCATTTATTCATTTCTTTAAACCATAGTTTTTGGAGTATTAATGAATAAAAAAATGCACTGGTATCCTAAGTTACACATCATTAAAAAGAAAGATCTTTTGTGAACATAAAAATGTATACTTACGTATACAGCTATATCTATGAATATAAAAAATAAACAATTGCAGGAAATGAGTAAATGGTGTTTAAATGGTGTAAGAATAGTTTAAATACACACAAAGTAAACATTGCACGGGACCACACTTTTTATATTAATATAATATTTTTAAAAACTTTCTTTTATTAGGGTCTTAGAATTGAACGGGCTGACAGTAGACATAGGGGTGTCTATTCCGATTGTAAAAACGGGACAAGTATATACAAAATCGGATATTGTATCAAACTACAAAAAAATTTGGTAGGTGGTAGGGCTTTTCATAATTGACTGTATCAGTGATATCGTCTTTCAAACACCTTTCTACCCCTTTTGGGATGAAAAAAATCTTTCTTTTTTAAACAATAGAAAACAAATTTCGTAGGACCTGAACCCATTTCACATTCGTATAGGGTAGAAATACATTTTTAATTGGAAATGTTAATGATAATTTAGGATAACTAGTTATAAAATAAAGGCTTCTCTGCATATTTTTAATGATTTATTGTTTTCTGGTCAATAAAAACCTCATTATGATTTAAATATAAAATCTTGATCTATCATATATTAGTCGCTTTGCTCTCAGCCATCGATCTGTGTGATTAAGGTTTCCTCCAAGAAAAAATTTAGAATCATTTTAAAATTTGTCTAAGATTTCATTTCTACTAACCTCAACACAAACTAATTCGAATCTAATCGACCCAACTAAGTAAAAAATAATCTATTCTATTTCAAATATCATGTATTCAAAGGATTAAGTCAACTATCTCTGTATTTTTTCCAATGCAGTAGGCTATACAGACATTATCCTAACGCCTTAACAACTCTGCGAACCTGTTACTCATTTAGCACCACCCGTGGAGCTTTAGTTATGCTACGGAGGCGAGTAACATTATACGGCTGGGTCCTCGTAATTTAGAAGCAGGGACCAAGTAGAAGACCCCCCCCCTCGGGCACTCCCATAGGTATCATTTGAGAACTTGGAGGACTTTGTAACTACGAACATATTTTACTTGCCCCAGTCACCTTTAGCGAACACGGTGGATCTTAGGCCGGCTCCAGCCCTGAACCCTCAACCTTTCAGTTTCGAGAATGCTGCCTTTGCCGACTGAGCTACCGCGGCTCACTATCTCTATAATGGTATTATATTTTGAATGAAATATATACTGTCTCACTCTGTTACAACAATTTCTCATTCTAATTTTAATAATTTTTACGTTAAAAGAAAATTATATTATACATAAGCTGTTATTTATAAAATAGAAAATGAAATTCACTGTATAATTTTTTTAGCAATTGGAAAAATTTAAATCTCTATTGCGAAGGATGGTTTTAAAACCTATACATTTTAAGATATAAATATTACAATTTGATTTACTCGTTTTTAACAAACTTGCTGCTTTATCACTTTTGACTTATTGTTTCATAAATGTTCAGAGTCTTATTTGGCAATTGAATCATTTTTCTGATCTGTATGTGGTTGGATGGTTGAAGTTTAATGGCACTACATCCTCCTGGGATAAATTGCGCCAAACACAAGTATGCATTAACAGGTAAAAGTTTTAAAAATTTTAAAATAAAATAATTTTAAAGTTTTAAAATAAACCCGAATTAAAAAAGCTTTAAAATATATAGAATTAAAAATGAGATAATGAGGTGAAACAACAATGTCAAATATAAGAATAAAAACCAATGACTTTTAAAAAAGTAAAAATTTCAGGATGTGGCGATGCATTTAAAATATATTTGATATCAGGAATAGAAGATTTAAAATAATAGAGATAAATGATGATTGAAGATGGGGGAAGTCAATGAGAGCGTGTTTCCCAGACATGTCAACATTATAATTTTTGCATTTAGGTGCTTGATCATCGAGTAAAAGAGGATGATGGGTGAACCGCATGTGTCCGATACAGTGACGAGTGAGGATGACGTCAGGTTTTCTAGATGAAAGAGTGTGCCAATTATCGATATTGAGCTTGATAACATGCAGTTTATTATCCTGATTTCTGCCAAACTTTACTAAAGTAAACTTTCATATACATTTTTGCATCATTCCAAGGGAAAGGAAATTTGATGAAGTTAGTCGCAGATTTAGTGGCTATAACAGCTAATTCATTCCCCTGAGTGCCCACATGCAACAGAACCCGAAAGAAAAGGATCGAGAAACCTAGTGAGATCTATATGTGAAGTCTATTATAAAGAGGAGATATTTGGATCATTTTCATGGAACTCAATACAAAATGGAATCCCGATGCATTATCAGGCAGGTCATGTTTGGATAGCTATTAAGTCTAGAATACAGAAGAAAGTCTTGAGCGAATTTAGTAACACATGCTTACCCGAGATGACTTCTTCGTGATATTACAGACGAAAATATATTAACATAGAAGGTCAATTAATTCTTTGTCATCTTAAATCCCAAAAATCAATCATCTTTATCATTTCGTATCAAGTGTTCTTCAATCCCTCGTAAAATTATTTGCAGGCATTTCTCTTAATTCCAAATATTATTAAATATTGCATACCGAACTAAACAAAACACAACTTAGGCTGAGATATTTGTTCCATCTTTTTAGCCCAGTTTAAAAGCAAAAATAAACACTTTTAAGCTACATGTTCTTTATGAATAATTAGGTAAAGTCAATAAATAAACAGAAAATCGAAGGGCAATATGAAACTTTTAAATTATTTTCGACTTTCTACTGTCTACTGAAAAATCTTACTATTCCTATTCACGAATAGTTTTTGTTTTCTAGAGCAAACAAAAATACTGTTGTTCCAAAAATGCTAATATTTTTTAATCAAATAAAAGTAATCGTTTTAGTAGAAATAGTTATAACACTTATGACAAACACCAAATGTAAATTCAGAGCTCTCAGATTGGCCAATGCGATCCCGATTCCTTGACCTCCCGACCTGTCTGAATTTCCCTGACTTTTTTATAACTTTGTTTTGGAAAACATGGCACTAAATAAGAGTGAGAACACAGGAGTTTCCAACTCGAAATTTTCAGCTGCTTTTTACTTTAAGTACGCAGCAATATTGTATTCTTTATTTCGTCCTAACACATTTCGTACGTATAGAGATTTTTTAAAGGGGAACACAAAAAAATGGAACTTTATGTAGGGCTGAATTTTTTTCTGCAGTTTGGACAGTTTTGACAGCAGAAGAATTTTTAACATTTTAATATTTTCGCTTATTTTCATGATACGAATTCGGTTTCTGGAATATAAACGATGATGTTAACGGTTTTAAGAAGCTTTAAATCTATTTTTCTAACTAAAGATTTTGGAAAAGTGTGGTAATCAATAGTAATATTAAAAAATTTGTATGAAAGGGTATCAAAATAGTTTCTAAAAACTCTTTTATAAATAGAAAGCAACACTACTTTTGAGCAGTACAAGCTATATTAAGTAAAATAATTTTTCAGTTCGAAATGTCACTGTTTATAAATGTTTATAAGTCCGAAATGAAATTGTTTCTTGTCTGCTTTACCGGATCACTGTTTTGAAAAGGTAAAAACAGTGTATTATAAAATTGTCTGAATGTCAATAAATATACAGAATAAGTAAAAAAAACTATTGATCCAATCAACCAAACCAAGCAGCAAGAACGGTCGCCTAATGGTCGGCTAATCGTCGCTTTCATTGGTAAAAGCTCGTCTATATCTTTAAAACGTCGATATCGTGTCGGTGCGACTCACCTTTCGATTATTTTCTTTCTCCTCATATCGAAAGGTACCCGGAAGTATAGGGCGATGTTAAGTTCTGATTAGTCGTTAAGAGTTTTATTAATATGATCGGCGCGACACCCGAAAAAAAAACGCCTCCTAGATGGCGCTACAAATTTTAAACGTGAGGCGCGGACAAGAAATTTGTTCTTTTCGCTAACTTCGATCAATTCAACTACATAGAATGAACAAGCGCTGTGCTATAGTTCAACTATTTTCGATTTACAGAGCATTTGAAGAAGAAAAACGTAGTAAGTGCAGTTTTATTTTTCTTATCCTACATTTGTATATAGTGTATTTGTTATTTAAATTAATACATTGTGAAAGCAATTAACTGTTAATTTAGTAAAATATGCATAATAGCATTTGCACTAATTGATAGCTGTCAATGCATAATTGACAACTTGTACAGTTTAGCCTTACATTGTACAGAAGTTCCATTCTTTATAAAAAATTGTAGAAAATATAAAAATAGCTAAAACGAATATACATGAGGATTTTTATAACGCTCTTGATAAAGAGTTTTTAAATAAGGCAAAATTGGCAACATGCAATTATTTGAAACTTAAATTAATTTTAATGTACACTCAAGAGCCAAAATGTTATCACCACTTGTCAATACCGAGTTGGCAAACCTTTGGCGCACAACACAGCTTCAACCCGCCTTGGCATGGATGGCACAAGTTGAGATATTCCGAATTGGTGGTCTTTGAACTCTGAGCTGCCGTCAAATTATATCCCAAATGTGTTCTATCGGATTGAGATCCGGTGAGTTAGGCGGCCAGGATATTAAATGGAATTCAGCATCATGTTCCTGGAATCACTCAAACACATATTTAGCCTTGTGACACGGTGCGTTGTTCTGTTGGAAAATTCCTTTTCCCTCTGGAAAAACAGTGGCCATGTAAGAATGCAACTGGTCAGCAAAGATGTTCAGATACCCTGTAGTATTCATGATCTTCTCTACCACAACCACGGGTCCCAGAGAAGGATAAGAGAAAGTCCCCCAAAGCATAATACCGTCACCACCGGCCTGTGTAGGACCTACTGTATATTGAGGAACCAACTGTTCGCTTGGACGACGGTGTATCCTGACACGGCCATCGACGTGATGAATGACAAACCGTGATTCATCTGACCAGGCAACTCTCTCCCACTGCTCCATGGACCAGTCGCGATGTTTCTTGGCCCAGCGTAGGCGCAATTGGCGATGACGCTTGGTCAGCAAAGGCACACGAATAGGACGTTTGCTGCATAGTCCCATATCACACAGTGTCCGCTGAACAGTGTGCTCCGATGCTATTCTACTTGGCTCTGAGTTGTATAGGGTTGTCATCTGACTGTCTGGCACCACTGTCTGGCTCCGGTTTTGCTTCGCCATGAGAGACAGTCTCCGATGACCTTTTTCTTTCATAGCATGTGGACGTCCAACACCATATTGTCTACTGTTGGTTTCACCGTCATTCATCTACTCTGCATAAGTACTAACAACTGTAGATCGCGAACAACCCAGCAGTCGTGTAGTTTCGGAAATACTTGTTCCTAGCCTTCGAGCCATTATAATCTGCCTCTATCAAAATCTCTTAGATCCGCAGCTTTCCCATCGCACACAGAAGTAAGTGAAAGAATGATTCTTCAGACTCTCCAGCAGCAGTTAAATACCACTTCCATCTGATCATATACCTTCCACGTCATCCAGGCAAATTCATTGCAAAATATAGGGGTGGTCATAATGTTTTGGCTCTTGAGTGTGTATATATATATATATATATATATATATATATATATATATATATATATATATATATATATATGTCAGGATTTAAAATGTAGATTAATTTTAAGAGATTTTAATTAGGGATTCTTTCATTGACAGTGACGCGACATGAGGAGTTAGCCACATAAATACGGCTCACGCGCAGTGAACTGGGCAGAGAGCAGTATGCACATTTCACGGTCAGACCTGTAGCTCCCCGAAGCAGCGAAGCCTGCTTTTGTTAAAAGTTGGGCGCCAATGTGAGAAGCCATTACTCATAACTGAAAGTAGTGTGTGATGAGACTTAAATAAAGATATGAAGTTGTACTCAAGACTGAAGTGACGTTTACTGGACTCTGTCATATATATATATATATATATATATATATATATATATATATATATATATATATATATATATATATATTGGATATACATATGTAATTTACTGATTTCCCAGTTTATATTTTTAATGTCTGTATTTTTGACTTCCTAAATAAATAAAAAACTTTGGAATGACATCAACACGAGAGAACTGAGAATATTTATATGGTAATACTACTGTATATTACTCACACTTGGATGCATAAACACATCCGAGTAACTTGTTATAAGTGGAGTCGTTCGAGCTGAGTGGGATTGTCCCTTTGTCCTTTTTCCATAGTTTCAGCTCCATGTGGTTCTGGAATCGATGGGCAGGACTGTCGATGGGAACCATCATCCCTCCCCTCTTATAGCCAAAATTTAAACAAGATATTTTTACGAAATTAAATTTCATTCCTTTGAGAATTAATATACAGGGTGAATCGTAAATATTGCAAGAAATTTCTAGGGGAGATAGGGTACATCATAAGGATGTAGAATTGCATAGGATACTATGGGCGGAAAAGTCAAGGGTATATATATATATATATATATATATATATATATATATATATATATATATATATATATATATATATATATATATATATATATATATATATAATGTATGAGCAATACTCCACTAAACTTGTTTTATATATTCAGATTTTTGCAGAGTGATTTTAATAATTAAAAAATTATTTGAGTACTATTCACTATACTTTACTTGATTCAACTATAGCTTGAATGAATGCGTTTACATATAGTCAAGTATTAAGTGAAAATTACTTATAGACAAAAACTATTGTACATTTTGATCTCAGATTATCACGGAAGTATTATATAATTCTATGATGAAACTGCATATCTAATTAGATTTACAGTATTTAACAAATTCTAATTTTTCCACTTGAAAAAATTATTTGGAATTTATACAATTTAAAATGTAATTTGTAAATACTTTGTTAGCTCTATATGAGAATTCACTCACCCTTTTGGTGTAAAATGAGTAATACATTTTACGCAGGTGTTTAATTTAACAGATGTTCATTTTGGCAAATGTTCTGTAAGTATAATTTTTAGGAGAGAATATGGTTGGTATTTTACATAGATCATCCTGAGAGTGTTAAATTTAATAATTTTGTTAAAAGTCAGAAGTGCAGTAATTTGGAAATCATTTTTTTGCTGAAGAATATTGCCATTTTGTTCTACAAACTCTCTGAAAGAAAAGAGCAAACTCAATAAGGATAAAAAATAGGAAAAGCTATGTAACCATCCATGCTTCCAGAAATTTCACACACACACACAATAAAATAATTCTAATTTTCTTGTTTTTTAAAAATAAAATTTTGTAATACGTATTGTAATAATTTTTGTAAATATTTTTCAACGCATATACATTTATTTAACTCTTCCACTTAATAGTTTAAAATAAGTTGTATTTCATATTATATTATTTTGTGTATCTGTTCAAAATGCAGCGAAATTTTAAAAACAAGTACTTTAGAAAAAAAATCTAGAAGCAAAGTAAACAGGAAGATGTTTAAATTAGCATATACAACAATGCTAAAAATTTCAAGCATTTTAGATAGTTATAGAAAAAGTCATGGTAAGCAGAAAAGAAACAAAAATTCTTCCTTTTATAGTTGCTTAAAAGTAATGACTTTCCTTTAAAATAATTAAAATTTATTACCTACTCATTTATAGTAAAAATAAAGTTAATTTGTGAAAGATTTATTTCGTTTTGAGTTACCTTCATTATCAGCTATAAGATTATCCATAATCTCATCTATTAAGTTAAACAATTTATAAGGATGGAACATAAATATCAAGTATGTATACCATTGTTTACTAATTCTAATGTTAAAGAAATTATTACAATTTCTGTCGAAAATTTATATTCTATTTTAGCTAAAACACCCAATCATAAAAACTTATGAGCTGTTTCCTAGGATGTTTTCTTTGGTAGCAGATATTGAAAGAAGCATTTCTTATTTGGAAGCACTAGAACTTTTAGATTTTTTCTTTTATAATCGCTAGTGTTAGTGTAACTGGAAGAATTCATGTTTTTCATAGCAGCTCAATGTGGTATGCTAAGCAGTGGTATAAACAAATGATCTCTCCTAAGATTACTGGTTTCATGAAAAAATGTTTATTAAAAACTAAAAGGTAAATTAAAAATTCTGCATATCTTTGTTTACATTTTAACGTCTATTTAAGGAAACAGTTATGTGTTTTAAATTCTTACAAGTTTTTAATAAATCAATTTAAACATACATATTTCTGTATACAATTCAGAATAAGGCAATAACTATAAATGCACAAAAAATGTAATTTTTGTCGGGTTTGGGTAATTTAAAAGTTTATGGTCCCTTAAAAATCACAGCTACCATACTTTTAAAATAAATTTTATAACTGAAAATTATTTTGGTATGAATGCAAATAATACACAAAATTTCTCTGTGTATTTTAAAAGTGTTTTCTTTCACAAATTTTCCTTTAAACAGGTTTTAAATTTTTAAAGAATTTTATATTTATTTCAGCATTTGTCAGAAATTATCGTCAATATCAGCATGTCACTGGGTATTTAAGAAAAAAAAAGTGGCTTGCGAAGGATAGTGAAGATGGACATTTTTACCATAGTTTGGTTTGGAGTTCTACGGTCAAGTATACCGGGACCTACTGCTTAAAGCCGATTCCGGACGACTACATTCATGCCACTGTGGGGTTCGAACACATGAACTCTGGTACCAAAAGCCAGCTCCTTAACCATTTGGCCGCAATTTTAATAATAAAAATATTGTGGATAACGCTTGATTTTTAATGTCACTGTCAATAAATTCGATTAGATTCCCTATTTTTCGAAATTTTTATTTATGCTTTAATCATGTTGAATATTTACTTCAGTGTAAATATTCTTACAGAACATATACAACTTACAAAAGAATGTTTTATTCTCATTTTATAAGAAATGTAAAATTTTAGTTTTTGTGGTACTTTATATTAAGTAATAGAGTCCTAAACTATTTATTTGTAAGTCTAAAATATATGTAATTAAAAATTAAGGATAAGAATTTAAATTTTAGTTTTTGAAACATTTATTTATAGTTCATAGGGTTCACAGTGAGTATAGTTCACTGTTCAATAATAGGACAGTCTAAATTAAAGTATGCTTGCTATATCCTTGAAAAGAGAATATATTTATCATTCAGAAATTGTTGAAATAAATTTGTTAAAAAATTGTTATAAATATTTACAATTATGGCATGTTTTATTACAAACATTCTATAATTCTATTTTTCATGTGAGGTACAGATGATTTTTCAAAGATGAATTACATGACTGAAGTGTGTACATTTTTGTTTACATCTGATATATAGTGGTTTTAAATTGGATTTTTGTTTGGATATTGGATTATTGCTTTGAAGAATAGAGAGAAACACAATAAAAATGTTAAGATGTGCAAAATACTGTTTTAATAAAGATGCATTTTTGATATACAGTGAAATTTTTCTGGGGATACTTTGCAGTATTTTCAAGTTCTATTCTATTCAAGATAGTTTTTGTGTTCATTTATTGAACTAAAGCTCTGGTGTTTATTTTTACTAAATTTCAGTGTTAAGCGGAAAATGGAATACTAAGTTAAAATGGCCATTATTATTTTTTTACGTGCAATACTGCAAGAGAAAATTATTTTAAATCTTTTTGAAATATGCTTTAGAATTAAAACATACAAATTTCTTAAATAGACAACATTGACAAAGTTTAATTATTATTTTGTAATTATTACTTTTTTATTTGTAATATTGCAAGATAAAAATATTTTTTAAATGTGCTTTTTAATTCAAATTTCTTAAACAGTCTTGAGAAAACCGAACTATTATTTTATAGAAATATTTGCTGAGGTATGTGATGGGTTTGGTTTGTAACGTTACAATACATAACATTTTTTAATATACACATACAAAAAGGAAAAAACAAGGTTGCTATACTCAAGAAAAATCTGAAAAATCTTAGAAATTAAAATATTTTTTAATAAACTAGAAAAACTCCAGATAATAAACCTTTTTTTTTAATTTCCATGTTTATAATTTAAAATTGTATATAATTTGACATAAAAATGGTTACGGATTTAAGTTTATTTTATTTTAGACCTTTGCAATAAAATTAAAAATCAAGACCAACTGGACAAGGGCATGCAATTATTTTAATCAAGTAAGTAGCTTTGGTGTCTATTGAAGTAATAAACAATGTGTTCATTTACTGAGAAATAACTTCGAAAATAGTCTACTGACATCGGAAATTGGTGATTCAACATAATGATCAAAACATTTGGACTACATAATGAGTCCTATAACAAAGAATTATTTGCAAACCTCTTCAAAATAGCTGGACAAGGATTCTTTTGGGTAATTTTATCATATTTTGGAAATGCAAGTAAGAAAAAAATTCGAAAAGAGTAATCTAAGTAAATTAAATATCCAAAAATCGGTTCAAAATATATGTCTCTACAATCAATGCCCAAGCATACAAAGGATATGCATTCCAAATATCAGGGATATTTGTATCGCTCCTATTTTTGTGTTATGTTTGATAGTAAGCAACTAGTTTCTTAGCAGGACGAATTTTCTTATTCTTTTTATAAAATATTGATTAAGAAGCTAAATATTCTTATCAGTTTTGTAAATATGTTCTAGATTATTCCTTTTCAGTTACGCTTTTATGTTTATTCGGGACGATTGCAAAATAATATGATGTGCCTGAACTTTTTTGCCCACTCTATAATTCCCAGTAGAATTGCTTTGGATCTTCTTAAACAACATTGTGTCTAAAAAAAAGTTTTTCAACTTGTTAGAGATTGTCATTTTTTCAGAAATAAACCTTGGACCACTAAAACATGGCAAGAGCAATAAGAAGGAATTTTGGTAGTGATTTGCATCATTTATGATGGTATGGGTCAAATTAAGCCTTAAAGCCAAATTAATGTGTGCTAGGTTGCGCAAAACCCAAATATGTCATCAGCTTCTAAAAACTCCCATCTCGTTAATACATCTGAATTCAGGCAGCATTGCATGCAAGCTGACCATTTACTTTTCAAGGATTTAACACTAGTGGTCTTGAAAATAAATGACAGACTCTTTGTGAAAAAGTAACCAAGGCTTTGATTTTGATATACATAATTAGTCGCTATGGCGAGCTTTTTTAATTTCAAATAAATTAGGATGGATAAAAGTTCTATATTTGGCAATATATGTCGATTTATTCTTCAACTTGTCTAAGGACAAAGTGCCCATTCTTTATGTGTTATAATCACATGCAATTTCATGATGCTTTCCTGAAACAAAGCTAAAGATACAACCCATGCTTGTGTTAAAACTCAAGAATATATGATAGCGTTTCTAGAAAAAAGCTTACCAAAATTTGGGTGATGAATTACGAAGAATTTAGTGTTCCAAATAAGCTTTCAATTAAGTAGTTGGTCTGGCACAATTTTCATTACACTATGCTTATAATTAGAATTTTTTTTAATTATTCATATCTTAATGTAGAAAATTTTTCTAAACACGTTATAACCAATTTTATTTTCGAGTGAACTAAGGGTTGCTAAGTTTCGAATTACCTAACCTATTTTTTCGCGTAGTAAAATGCCACAACCTTGTTGTACTGTCGCTGTTTTCGAGCTGCAACATTAATATCCTTAATACTGTTATATCACTTAATAGAATGGTTTTAATGTCAACAATGACTGTCTATTGTTATAAACAAATATTTATCTAAAATTTGGGACTCTACTCTAAACTGTGGGGATTTGTGTAAAATACAGTCCTGTATATATAGAAACGAAGACAGTTAAAGTTTTCTAGTACATTATAGGATATTTTTAAAATTAAAAATTTGGACTAGCAAAATAGAGGCCAAACATTGTTTCTACTACATTAAACACTGTGACGGTTATGTATCCTATTTTGTTTAAAGTACAAAATATTTTAGATTTGGATAACTCGTTATTCTTTAACAACAAAGTTGTAAATTTTGCTTCATCATTTTCAGGACTCAAAAGCTATTTTATTATAATTTTAGAACTGATTTGAGCATTCAACAAACCTTTTGATTGGAATTATAATGCAAAAAGTTCAAACTCAAATTCCCAGAGTTTGGATGGTACAATATCGCATATTCATTTTCTAAACGTAAGAGAACAGAATAGTATCACTTAACCAAAAAATATCTATGTCTAATATACATAATTATTAATAAACACGAGGGAGTATAACAAACGAAATTGTCCAAAAATTACATTTAAAGTCGGTAAACAACAGTTTGGTTTGGTTGATTTGGAGCGCTGCGCTCTACTGTTTTTCTATACGATAGCTAATGAAACTTGGAACTACTACTAAAAGCCAGTTCTGAAAGTCTATGAACATCCATACCATCAGCAGGATTCAAATTCAACTCCGGTACCAGAAGGGCAGCATCCTACCGTTCAGCCGTCATTCGGCCCAGTAAACGACAGACAATCAAACAAAGAAACACAGGTTATGCTTCCGAAAGTTGTCATTTTATAGCTACTCTGTTCCCCTTCTAAAATTACATTTCTTCGAAATTTTGAGAGAAAAATTCTAGGAAAAGATTAAACTAAAAATTTGATTAATCCTAGCCAGATATTTTATAAAAAATTGTTTTTAAAAAATATTTCTTTCTCTGGGACTACTTTTTCACCTCACAAGCCATCTGGTGAGGAAAACCATTATCTAAAAATGTTAGTCAGACAGGAAATATGTTAGAAATTGAGTGTGAATGCAATGTAAACAATAAAACATCTGTGTAGTTAAATCCGGATATTTTCTGCAAAGAAACACTTCCATGGTTTGCATTTCTTTTCGCTGAACTGAAACTAGTTTTAAATAAAAACGTTTAAAACATATAGAAAAGAATATTATCTCATTTTCATATACATAACATCACTGAAATAATATAAATTATTTACCTTTTTCTAATTTCAAAGTTCTTCATATTTTATAATTATGACATCTAAAACATAAAACGAATTCAAGCTCTTTTAAAGCATCTAATTTATATAGCTTTATATAAATAGTAACCAAGCATAATTTCTACTTTACTTTTAAAA
>JAGEOH010000382.1:0-50000 GCA_032207245.1 Pardosa pseudoannulata
CTCTCAAAATATTACTATCTCAGAAATATTGATATCTAGAATGAAATTAAACTTTTCATTCTTTCACAATTTCTTCAATATTTGAGTATAATTTTTTACAATAACTTAAGCTCTGTATTCTTTGATCATATTCTATATGACTATACCGATCCAAACAAGTGTAAAAGGCTATCCTTGCTAGGAATTTAACCTAACATGAACTTCGAAAGAAAACCCTCAGTTCTGGCATAAAATGATATCTGTTATTGCATTTCTATGACTTCTGTGTTTGCAAATTTTGTAAGAGAAAACAAAAATTTAATTTCTTACTGCAATGCATTAAGTGTAAAATTATAAACTATAATTATCTTGTCTTGTTTAATTTTTATTTTGTGTTTATTATTTCTCTTAGCTCAAGAAATTGTTTATTTTTAAATTTTTAATTCCAATTTATGTTGCAAAATTTTATTACTCGTTCAATTTATTTTGCCCAAGTTTATGCTCGCAATTAGCCATACCTAGATTAGAAAGCTAAACCTACAGAATCTAGATAATTGCCAGTTTGACCTCAGAAATTACGTCTATAATGATTAACCTTAATTTTCTATAAAATGCAAGCAAATCCACTTTTTTTTTCTGCTGCCGTGTAGCAGCTTCAGATAGTGAATCGTTTTTAAAAAGTTGATTTTCACTCGAGATCAGCGCCATTTCTTCAGACTTCACTGCGTTTAAAAAAAAAAAAAAAAAAAAAAAAAAAAAATCAATTATCCGATATCTTTGTTGCGCATGTATCTGAGAACACACACGAGTTCAAACTCGTGACAGAGAGAGATAGCCTATAAATATGTAGAAATGGGGGATTTATCGATGGAATAAATATGGGATTTTGTATATGCATGCAGTTATATATATCCCCCCCATATATATACAGGTTTCGCTCTAGGCGAAATCACTTTAATGCCGGTTACCAAATAAAAAAATACACGAAGGGTTTTTTTTCCTTTCCTTTTGGGGTGAGAAGTTTCCCTTTTGTACCATATACCAGTGCTACAAGACTCTTGTTTTTTTTTTTCTTTTTTTAGCCCCCAAAGAAAAGTGAAAATCTAAATATATTAATCAATTTAATTAAATAAATATCATATATTTATCGATTTCCAGTATGAGTTATCTAGCTCAACATCTCCCTTGGTTTGCTATAATCGGTCAGTTGATTTTTCTATTTTCTTATTACATTATCATTTTTCGATACGTATATTTTACGAACTAGTGGTAACAGATTGTGCTTAATAAGTGTTTCAGAACATCTTTCTTGGGGAAGAAATATTGGAATTGTTTTAGTATTAGGATTGGTACCATCAGTTTTCGACAAATTATTATAAGAAATAACGTTTTCGAATTTTGTTATTTTTGAAACGAGCATTCGCGTAGATGAGAAATTGCTACAACGAGAGCAGCTAAGAGAAACTTATGAAAACTTATTAGTTTATCTGCCTACAAAAAAAAAAAAAAAAAAAAAAAAAAAAAAAAAAAAAAATTGGACTTACTTTACAAGAACTGGGCTTGACTCCCAACATTCAAATGTATATTGTAAATAATATTACGGTTTTATTAGATGGCATAGTAAGAAATAAAATATTATATTTTTGTACCTTTGAGAAGTTGTTTTCTTTTAAGTTGCGTTGTTTTTGCATATATTTTCAATTGTATTATCTACTTAAAAATAATTGCATTCTGCGGATATTTAAAAAAATAAAGTTAAAATTTTCTCTAGTAGTTTTTTACCTTTAAAAATGGATGGAAGTTTTGGAGGTGAATTGCTGCTTATTTAATTTATTCTGTAATTGTTTTCATAGTAATATTACATACGCTGTCAACTAAATACAAAGGTTGGAACTTTAATAGTGGCAACTATTTATTTACATGGAATACAAAAGTGACTCATGTCACCATGTTTTACAGTCCTTCAATATAGTCGTCAGTATTGTGTATAACCCGTTCCCAACGATGTGGAAGTTTCAGAACACATGTAGCAGCGCCTGTTTTGTTGATAGTTCGAATAGACCGGTCTATTGCCTCAAGAATCTCTATAACAGTTTTGAAGCGAATGCCACGAAGCGGTTTCTTCATCATAGGAATTAAGTCACAAGGGATCTGGGGAGTATGTTGGTAAAGCACTTCCCAGCCCCATCGATTGAACAAATCAGTCACAGCTTTCGCTGTATGTGGCCGAACATTCTCGTGCAGAATAATAGGGTCGTTCTGCAGAAACTGCAGAATTTTTCTCATACTCAGGCATTCCTTCAGAATATGCAGCACAGCCGTATGCGCAAATCCTGTCTTTCGGACCAGCTCACGAATTGTTTGGCATCGATCACTGTTCATTAGTGCGGCAACAGCATGCACTTCTGCATCGCGGACATTAGGACGACCTGGCGGATGCATGTCTGCCACATTTTGGTGTCCTTCATTGAAGGTTTTTACACATCTTGCTACATCTCTGTAAGCAATGCAGATTCCCCGTAAGCCTCTTGAAGCCCTAGATGACATTGTCGTGATGTACGACCTCTGACACATTGAATTTGTATTCATTTTCGTTGTTCTTGTTTTGAAAACATCCTAACAACACTTACTTTCCCAAGCAAGCTAATACAAGAATGGGTTCTTCGCGTTACTCCGCATTTGTATGAAGTAGGAAGGATGAGTCTTTTTGCTGAAAGGTAAGGTAAGTATGTAGCTTACGTGTGGTATACGCGACATTTTTTGGTTTTGTTGCATAGCGTTTTTACAGCAGTGTTGCCACTATTAAAGTTCCAACCCTCGTAGTAATGAAAATTTTGACCTTAAAAAATGGTCAAACCTTTTAAAATGAGATTTTTAAAAAATAAAAAACAAGCTAATTTGAATATTATTGGTCTCTAAAAAAATCTGCATACAATCCCTCTCTTCCAGTCTGAGCTCGATTTTTATGGTGTCCTTTTTTATGACATATTGCCCTTTTTTAGGTCTATGCAATCATTTACAGTAGAGAAAATGAGGCAGGTCGATTCAAAATTCAAATAAATAGAGCTATATTGGTTGATGGATAAATAAACAAAGGAAATGTTTTCCGGTGCATTAGCAATGAGACGAATCGTAACTATGAATTGCAATACCGGTATTTTGAGCCATTTGTACAATTTTGTAATGCCTATATTCATAAGTTTAAGTACCGTTTTTTCGGTATTTACCAGAAACTTTTTAAATTGTTTAAACTGTACGCTCGGTCACCAACATAGCAAAATAGTGAACGTTTTTTTATGTCTCCCTAACGAGCGAAATTAATTAGACTGTGAATAGAAAATTGCATTGTACAATCTAGAGAAATGATACAATATGTGAATTGAGAGAGACGGGCCCAAACTATTCTGTTACAGCTCAGAGCGATACTGTACAAGCGCAGGATTCGTAGTCTGATATTCGTATCTGTGAAAACAAGGTTGTAGTTGTGAAGAAAGTGCGTAATATTTCGAAAAATTTCAATGTTTCTTAAATTGGTGAGTTATTTACATTGTATTTGCATATCATACATTAAGATTGAAAATATTTTTCAGATTTATTATATATTCATAATTATTAAACCCATTATAATAAATAAGAATAACATTAAATAACATAAAAAAATCTGTTGATAATACTTCGGTTTGGTTTCATTATTTATGTGATAAAAAGAATATGGTGACACAATGTAAAAAATCTTCAAGAGTTATTAAAGTGAGTGAAGGAAGTACAAGTGGACTCCATACACATTTAAAAATGAAACATGATACAAATTTGCTAAAGAGGAAAGAATCTAATTGCGATGATACAAATTTAAGCATAGTTTCTAAGCCCAAGCCATCAGGGATTTTAGATGATTTTGAAAAAAAAAAAAAAAAAAAAAAAAAGATAAGTTGGATGAAATAACTAAAATGACAGCATCAGGTGGTTTGCCATTTCGAGTGTTTTGCACTTCTACTGAGTTAAGAAAATCACTATCCAGCAGAAGTTTTAAAATTCTACCAACATTGACTAACACTGTAAGAAGAACTGTTATAAACTACAGTAACGATGTTTGCAATTCTTTGAAACACGAATTAAAAGTAAATGGTGAAAAATTTAGTCTTACATTTCATAAATGGGAAAGTGTAAGAAATAGACGCTATTTAAATATAAAGATTCATTCAGAACAAAAAATGTGGAATATAGGACATGTCTTGGGAAGTATGCTAGCCGAAAAATGTATGAAAATATTTCAATCTAAGTTAGGCAAAAATGGATTATCCCTAAAAGAAGATATTGTATCCATAACGACTGATGAAGCAAGTTATGAAAAAAATTGGAAAGATTATGACAATGTAATTGTTGAAGAAGATATTGATAATGAGGATGAAATATTAACCATCAAGAATTGCTTCCTATAATTAATAAAGTTCAAAAAGATGTTAAGATATTTAAACATTTCCTTACGAAAAACGCATTGCCGAACGATGGCCGAATGGTTAGGGTGCTGGCCTTCGAAGCCGGAGTTCGTGGGTTCGAATCCCACTATGGCATGGATGTTCGTAGCCGTTCGGAATCGGGTTTAAGCAGTATGTCTCGATCTCGTTAGCCCTCATGTTGCAAAAAGTAGACCGCAGCTCTCCAAACCAACCTTATTACAAAAAATGTCTTATTGCAAAAATGTATACTTACTGAAAATAAAACAACATATGTTAATTTTAGATATAAACGCAAGCTGGAACAGTTATTCTAATGATGGAGCAATTTTTGAAACTGAAAAATCCAATTCAAAAAGCAATAATCGATTTAAACCTGCAAATCAATTTTTCCGATAGTGAATTCGACTTAATATCCAGAATTGTATCGGCTCTACTTTTAATAAAACTGGCTGTGGAGGCATTAAGTCGGAGAGATTTTAATTTATTAACAACTAATGCAACAATAAATATCATGTTGCAGTCATTAAAAGAACAGTACACATCACTATCTGAAGAATTATATATTACATTGAAAAATCGCACACAAGAAAGGCATACCGAAATAGAAAATGTATTACGGTATTTACATAATTATAACGATTTTGAAAATGAAAATAAGAAGAAAAGAGACTAACCAATTCAAGTTTAATTAAGTTTATAGTAAATTTTCTTAAAATTGTTTACCGACAAACCTATCCACATTCAGAAGAATTCGATACAAGTATCAAAGATGATGATGACACTAATGTCGGTAATGAAAAGGAATTGTCTCTTGAACAAAAATTAGAATTAGCGATAGCTAAAGAAATTTCAGCAAGCTAAAAAACAATACAGGAATCAGTTGTATCCTAAACCATCCTACGAGAAATCGATTTATTTGAAGATGAGGGATTTAGAGGTAAATACTCGGAAAAAGTATATCAATCATTGCTAACAGTACCACCAACTAGCGTAGATGCTGAAAGTTCCTTTCCGACAGCTGGTAATTTTTATACAAAATTACTTTCCAGGCTTAATTACATTACAATTGATGCATTATGTTTTTAAAGATCATGTTTCAAAAATTTGTAATAGTACACAGACTGACTAGTGATGTTTACACTGTTTTCGTGATTTAAATACATAAGATGTTTCTTGTTCCTTTACTTTTTTTGCGATTCTTTATATACTGTTATAATTTATAAGCTACAAATGATTTTTTGTGATATTTACTCTCTCTAATAAAACTGGCAAATAAAACAAAGAAACTCCTGTGCTTTCCTTCTTTTTCTAAAATTCCTACTACCGATATTAAAACCGGTATTCCGGTATTAAGATCTAAAAAATATCGAATACCGCTATTGAACTTTTGGTCCGATATTGCAATCCCTAATCGTAACCAGATTAAGAAAAATTTGAAAAAATTGCTCGGTAAAAAAATGGAGATGCACAAGTTTTTATGAGTTAACGAGACTCTTTTATCGAAAGAGGCTGTAAGGATAGTTTATTTTGCTAGCCTCCAAACGATAAGATGCTTACTTAAGCTAATGCTGTGTGTTTGGAATGGAACCTCATTTCAAAGTTAAATTCTTTTATGAATTATATTTGGTTCTAAAATAACAGATCCAAAGTAAGGATAAGAAAATGTCAAATTTTTCATCGTTCAATTCGATTATCTTTCGACTTCCAATTCAAGAGTTAGCTGGGAAATGCATTTCTCTTTTGCATGGAATCGTCCATGTTTCTGACAGTTTTGCGTTATGAAAAAAAAATTATTATTTCATTAAAACCAACCGTGTGTCGAATTTTTAGCAACCAAATAAACCAACTTTACAAGAATAAAAAATTATGTGTTCTCCTTTTTTTTTTAATTTTTCCTTTTACAGACCTACATACAGCTTATTTCTTAGATTTAACGACTCTTGAATTGGATTACTTGAATGTCGCTTAAATAAAAGCAAATTCAGAATAGAATTTACTGATATCGAATGACAATATAACCATCTGCAAAATGAAACAATCCTTGTTTCGAAGAATTAGTGTTTCCTTTTCTGACAGTTTCTGTCCATCATTTATTTTAACTTCCTACATTCGTTCTACTCGATTTTATCAAATGTACTTTGATAATGCCAATTCAAGTTTAAATTACCTTTTGAGTGAATCCCCACATACTGCTTTACTTGACTTTCTCAACGTATTGGTTTTCACTCTTCTTTATAATGGTTCCTTTTATCCTCATTCACCTAATCTCACATTCTTGTATTGTTTATGTGTGTTTAAATTTTTATTCTGTTCTGTATTACTTGCACCCTTTTAAAAGTACTTTTAGTCCATTGATATTAGTTTTACTGTTCTTCACTTTTTTTACCCGTCCGGTAGATTTTATCCTCATTCGACCACGCACCATAAAACCTCATCCAACCAACCAACCTGATCGGTTCTGGGTCGAACTAACTTTTGCTTCAAAATAAAACTAGTCTCTTATGTATTTATGTATATCGAAAATAAAATTGCATTCGTTATACTCGCAAAGGGGAAATCCGAATAACATACTGTTGTTCTACCCTCTTAATTAGTTGGAAATAGATTTTCAGAAAAAAAAATAAATAAATAAAAAACCTATATATGGATATCAAATATAGAGGGAAGACGAGTCCTTTGTAATGAAAGCAAAGGGCATATTAAGGGTCCGAGAATTTCTAATGCAAATTCAACTTTGGGTTTCTTTTCAAGTCAAATGCTTAGGGTGGAGAGCGAGAAAATCATTTGATTGCAGGTAATAGCTTTTCGACAACTGCCTCTTAGGAATTTCAGGCAAGTGCAGCAAAAATCAAAGATATTCACTCAAATATTTGCTTGGAGAAAGATACGCCTCTTTAAGGGATCCGTTTGGATTCTGAGTTAGTATCCCATGTAACAATAACAATTCCTTTGGAACCCGAGGAACTTCGTTAATGTTACAATTTATGATTAGTATACAATTTTGCTAACCTTTATAATACAACTGACCATCAACTGTAAGGCGGCCTTAGCTAACCCAACCCCGACAATGCATGCCACCCCCCACAAGCTTTGAAAAAAAGTCAAAATTCCGACAGTTTTATGGCCCTGGTTCCTTACCTTGCTGACCTGTCCCTTTGGAATCGATGTCGGACCCTATTGTTTAGCTGCTTCCAGTAAATCAAACTAATTATGAAAACTGATACCATTACAGAAAGAGAGAAAAGACTTTAAGGACTCAAAAATTTGATATAGGGGAAATTGATTGAGAAAGGAAAATCAGTTTTCGTAATGAGTGGAATGGGGTCATTTTTCAATCCTACTTCCACAAATTACTTAATAGAGTTCATTAAATAAAAACTTGGTCAACTTTTCGTACTACTTTTGTTCATTTGAATGTTTTGGTCTACTGTTTTGCTGGCCACTGAGACCGGCACGTAATGCCGATTCCGAATGACTTAGTATGTTATATTTACAACATTAGCGAGGTTCGAACTGGTACAAGAGCAGCGCCTTACCCATTCGGTGCAGTAGTGCAAATAGGAGAAGTGCAAATGAGGAAACATTGCCAACTTGAATCAGTATGAACTACGTAGGGTGTGAATTTGAATCCTTCAAAGTGAATCTATTTCAGTAAGTTTGATATGTAACTGACTCAGTGTTGAATTCCATAAAACCAAGTTCAAAGACATCGTGGATCCTGAAAATTTATTAACACTAATTGTATGCATATTATGGAAATACAGAATATCGAGAATTTCTATAAAGAAACCAGTCTCTATTCTGCAATTGGGTACTATTAATAACAGTATTTGAAAACAGATTAATGGAGACGCTTGAGAATTAAAATAATAAGCTATTAAAAGTTGAAAATAACTTTAATGAGTAATAAATCAATTTTTGTAAATGAAAACGTATATATTACTTGCCTTTTTTGCTTTGAAATAAATTTTAAAAAATTGTCTTTTAAATATAACTATAGAAACAATATTCGACAAGATGGAGATAGTGTTTTAGGGTTTTCAAAAATCTCATATCTATTCCTTTATGTTGGTTATAAAATTAGTTTAATTTAAATAAATTGAAATTCGTAGAAAAAGGGTTCACTATTCTTACAAACTTCATGGGTAAAATATATTTATGTGTATGCTCTTTTAGTATTAAAAGTGCAAGCCATTTCCGAGTGATTTTCACTAAACAGTTTCTACTTATTTCACTACTGGAAATTCCTGACCAAATTTTTCGAGAAGATCTGTCATTCCAGAAATGCATTAGATGAGACTTAATAACTAAATTACGTCTCTCTCTTGATGTTCTGTGTTTTTCTTGCCAATGCCTTTTTATCTATGTTCTATCTGTAGTGTCAAAGAGAACGTGCTGAGTATCTCGTCACGATATAAACTCGGCATTGAAAATTATCTTGGGAGAAGTTTTCTCTGTGCGTGTGTGATAATAGTTGGAAGTATAGGTGGTGAACTTGTTGCTGTAAATCGTTTGAAGAAGACTTTAGCTTCATTTAAGACTGGTTTGGCAGCTACCATGTAATCTTGAAGCATTTGCACGGTAAAATGAAAGGGCTTCAACTGTTGTTTTATAGTTTGCAGGACTTGGAACATTTCGTTACGTCGAGACTAACACCATGCTTCTTTTTTTTCTTCCCTTTTTTCCATCCTTGTTTGCCTTTGGAAAAATTATCTTCGAACAAGAATGAAAGTAAATTAACCCGTAAGAGTTTTATTCAAAAATTAATACTAGGGAAATTTTTACCAAAAACAAAATACTGCAATAGATGAGAAATACGTTATTTACCTCTAAAATTACTATCATTAAAGGTGGAATGCTTAGCAAATTAATGTTGAATACAGATATACAAATGAATCGTTTTAAAAAAGCCCTTATGAAAATAATTTTTGAATTTTATTTTGTTTTACCCTTTTAAATTTGCAGAAGAAAAGTTCAGATAAAAATCATCCGCAGTGTTGTGTCAGGAAAAGAAATAAAGTTTTTATTTTAAATGTGTTTCTTAAAATTTGTAGAGAAATTTTGGTGTAGAAAAAGCAAAAAAGAACATTTTAATGAAATCGTATCTCACGGGAACCAAACCTGGTTTCATTTTATTTCTGTTTAATCTGCAATTCATTCTGAAATTTCAAACAATGAATATGACGCATAATTTATTCCACTCTAAAAAGCTTTAGTTGGAACTTTTGGAGAAACACCTGGATAACTAGAATTCAAATTTCAAAAGTAGCATCTGTGTAGAAATACTTAACAAATATTTGTCACTTATTTAAAGTCTTATAAAATAAAGAAAACAACCCTCTTAGTTCATTAAAATAAATGTACAGAACAACCAATATAAAATAATTTAAAAGTATGTGTTATATTACTATTCGTCAAATTTAAAAAATCCTGTACGGGAAATTTTTTTCTGTTAGTATAACGTTGTATCGTCTATAAAATAAATTAATACAATTTAGATAATCAAACATTTCTGTTATTTATATTTTGTTATAATTTCATTCTACTTCTACATTTTTCAAATTTGCACGGGTTTGCAAACGTGTTAGATCCAAAAGATTTTTATATTATTTATAAATTCATTCTACTGAATATAAGTTTGGGATGATTTAAGTTGTACTTTAATATCTCTATTCTAAATTTCAGAGTGTAATATGATTTTTTTTTCGAAATTCTCCTCTATTAATTGCTCTTCATTTTTATTCAGACGGATTTCAATCCAATTCGTTTTGTCTAGTGAAACAGATACACTTTCAACCTGCGAAAGAAGTTCGCAGGTATGAAACCCTTTTGGTTGGTTTGGAACGCTGATGTCTAGAGTTTAGAGGGATATTGAAACTTAGACTTACTGTTTAAAGCCCTACCAACATCCAAGCCAGAAGTGGGGTACGAACTCCGGAACCGAAGAGCAGCGCCAAACCCATTCTACCATCGCTCTCCTTGAAACCCTTTTAAATATATACTTTCTCACAGTTGACTCGTATTCAATAATCTTAATTTTCATATCCACACAAAACAATAGTCGTTTAGTTTGGAATATTTTATTAATGTCTAAATTTGGTTATAAATTATTGGATTTTACTGATGAAATGCCTCGGCGCATGTATTACTATTCGATTCTTTATTCTGGTTTAAAAAGTTACAGCTTCACAGCTATTTATTTTAATGTTTTAAATTCAACATTTATTCGTTTTTTGAATTATCCACCAGAAACAAATTGTAATATGAGAAATGAAAATATCTCAGGAAGATGTAGACAATATCACCAAGTGTAGTGTTTGCATGCAATTAATATTCATTTCTCGTGTCTCCTCCATTTAAACGGACAATTATGGGGATCCTTAGCCAGAGGCCCTTATACCCGATTCTAAAATTAAATAGTAATTAAGATGCAATCTATGAATAAATAAAATTTAAAATTTTGAAAAGGAGTAATTTTGATGATGTAAAGATACAAGCAGATTTATTAGTGCCCTGAAAAGGAAGATATTATTAGTAGGCACGATACGATACACTATTTCATTTCTTTGTAAAATTCATAATATATCAAGCACAGAATAATTTTTTTTTATAACACATCACAACATGTAACACGTAAATCCAAAGTGAAGCAATAAGAACTAGTGGGAGGTTTAAAGGTAAAGTTATTGTTAGCAATGCAGTGCGCGCGTGGCAGCCTGGAATTAGATGGGCTATTATAATCATAGTCTAGAAATTCGGCCATTATTTTGTATGGTAGGTTATTTAGGTTATTACAAAATTTTTGAGAAACTTTAATACATGATTCTTTGAAAGTTAAATATTGAAATCGCATCTTATTACTTCGTTGGATAGATATCAGTAGGTTCCCCTTATACGTCTCATAATTTTATTCTGTACTGTTTCTATGATTTTAATATTCGTTTAAGCTGCAAACGACCAAGCAGGAGCTACATAAAGAGTGATAGGCAGAATTACTGTTTTGTATAGTAAAATGTTATTTCTTTTTTACTTAGATGTTTACTATTTGGGATATTCTTAAATTTTAATTCTTTGCAATCATTTTATTCCTAATATTATCTATATGAGCTCGCCAGGTTAGTTTTTTTTTTATCGAAAGTTACTCCCAAATACTTTACAGAGTTTTCCCAGTTGATTACCTCGTCAATTAAAGACAGTAGTGGTGGAGTTTTATAGCTGCGAGTAAAATAAATAGCATGACATTTAGAGGGGTTTACTTTAATTTTCCATTTAAGTAACTAGTCTTCCAAAGCGGTTAGGTGTAACTAAGTTTATGTGTTGGGTCATTTCTTGTGCTACATGCACTTCTTTTAATATATTTCCTGAATATTCAAAATAAAACGGTTTATTAGGACTTAGTGCTGCAATAGTGAAAAAAATCTATTTTGTATTAAACTTTTTTTTTTTTTTTTTTTTTTTTTTTAAGACAAGCGATCATCAAATCGTTGACGGTGGGGTTACAATCGAATTGTTCTAATCTCTTAATAAGCCAAAATTATTGAACGGAAAAATCAAATGAGGTACATTTGAAAAACCAATTTCACATGAACTCAATTTGTGGCAGCCGCTATTTCTTCAATGAATTGAGTCATTTTAGAAGATCGAAGTGGAGAAATGGTTTTGTCCAGTTCCGTTCGACACCCCGGCTGACATACCACTCTAGCATGTACAGTTATGTGATCGTGTGACATTTCATCTGCAGCCAATGCGGGCTGCTTTCAGAAACAGTTAAAGCAACTTGATCGAAGTGAGAGTTGATTTCTCTACCTTTTATCTTATCCACTCTTTCTTAAACTGGGATTTCGTAATGGACTTTATCCCGTGCGTTAGAGAGAAGAATAATTCTTTTATTAGTTGCATATTTAATTTATAAACTGTTTTAGTCCATCGTTTCTAATACTTTACCCGGTGCCCTGAAACGAAATGTGTAAGACCTAACTGGATAGTAAGATGTAAGAATAACATTAAGAGAATCAGAACCTGTACATGCCTTTCTTTATTTTACAAACAATTATTTTTCATGCGACCTAAGATTAGAAAGAAGAATTCTCATGTATATGTATGTACATATATATATATATATATATATATATATATATATATATATATATATATATATATATATATATATATATAAATCAAAGGTATCCTTTTTAGTGCGTAATTTCCGAAGTATCGATTCAAACTATCTTAAAATTGAGTTGAAGGTTTTTTTTCCTCCAAACGTATTATAAATGAAGAAGCTACTACAATTTTCTATTCTTGTTCCCTTATCAGCAGATGCTTTTGTTAATATCTTTTTACCGTGTAAGCAGTCTGCGTGCACGTATACCAGTTTAAAGGGTATAATCTCGTAATGGGGGTATGTAATTACATTATACACAGCTACTTAGTGATATTACTAACGCCATCTGTTATGTCCTTAATCTATTCTTCCTTTTCATGGTCAAACGTAACATTTCCAGTCGGAAAATGTTTAAAAATGAAAAGAAAAAATTTGCATCACAAAAGAAAATACGAATCTCCGTCGAAAGAGCATTTTTGGCGATTCCCACGTCCGAAACCTTCCATTATTTCGAATCAACTATCAATTAAATTCCGTCCCTATATACCTTGAATATTTTCTATGCCTTGTTATTAAGAACATTTTACAAACTGTTTATTTCACTAGTTCACCATATATGTGTATGTATATGTATTTATATATAAGTATGTATATATATATGTATATACCGTAATTTCGTACGTATAGTCCGCGGACGTGACTTTTCATAAAACGTCAGATAGTCTGCACCACTAGATAATCCGCGGACTATACGTGCAAAAATAGATATTATCATATGACAATATTAAATCATTGTAAAAACAAAAAACTAAGTACAGTAGAGTGCCGAAATGTCTAAATATTCGGTATCTTTTTTTTATTATTATTAAATTAACGCTATGTATTATTCGGTTATCTGGTATTCCAGTACGGAAACAGCGGCCTACATTTCTCTGTTCGAGAACCCAGATATGTAAATCTTCTTCTAATGCAGGCCATTCTGTTTTTCCACGACGATTAGATTGCAGTCTTCACATATATTTTTCAATTTTCCTTTTGCGCCAATTTCTTACTGCTTTCTTCTCGACCTCAAAATAACGGTCCGCTTTTCTATTTCCATCTGATTCTGTTTTCTGAATTACTTTCGTTTTGAAATTAGCAGTAAATCTGCGATGTTGTAAGGACATAATGAATGACCAATACTGCAAATCAAAACTTTGAAAACAAAGCACTCTGTTACGAGTGATCCTCGTGGTGAAATGAACTTCGATCTTGAACCCGTCCTCTCTGTTGACAATCGTTTGTAAATAGTGACTATCGATATTTTCCCGTACTCTAGAACTTCAATTTAAGATCGCGCTACTTGCTACTGCTGATTCGTTCTGCTCTATGTTTTTTTTTTTTTTTTCATGGTTTACTACCGATACGATACGATGATGTTTTTCTTGGCTTCTCGTGAGTCATGCTTTTGTTTACATTTGATCACCGGACGTCGCGGGAAGTGCTTTTGCGACCCTTCTTCCGATTTTGATGATTTGAGCAATGTACAACTTGTAGATAGTCCGCGGCTGAAGAAATTTGCTTTTTAAACACAGATAGTCCGCGGATTATACGTGCGAAATTACGGTATATGTGTGTGTATGTATATATATATATATATATATATATATATATATATATATATATATCAAAATTATTTAACTTTAATATTTCTTCAAAAAACTCCTCTCTTCCATTTTAATTCATCTAAATATCTTTACCAGTCTCAACATGGTGTGTTCAACGGAGTATTTTCCACTTAACATTCCTTTCTGTCATAAAACTGTAAACTATCTGTCTATACAGCAGTTTCCCAGGTGTTGGCGGAACATGTTTTCGCGTTTTGCTGATATTGCAGTCAATTCGCTTATTAAGCTGTTTTTATTGTGGGAAAATTCTTGTTGTCAGCGCTCTTGGGTGTACTTGTGTGAGAGCAGAGTGAACTCTGTGGCGTTTGATTGTATATTGTCTAGAAGGACAGATGTGCCGTGTTGCCGCTCTGAAATAAAGTTTTAAATTAGATTTCTGAGTTCTCTTGAATATGAGACCCGACTGCATCTTTGTACTTTATGAATGCTAGCTGTTGAACTTTCTCCTTGTGAAGGAGTTTTATAAAAAATGGATTACACACACACACACACACACACACACACACACACATATATATATATATATATATATATATATATATATATATACACACACACACAACAGTCTTAGACACAAAAACGACTCACCGAGAAGATGTAATGCAAATTGGACCCTAATTAATATGTATTCAGGTTTCGAAAGAAAATGCAAGATTTTAAAATTTAGCGCCAATGAATAAATGTGTATCGCTGCAGCGCATCTTATCTGCGAAACTGGCAGGATATTTAAGAAGAGAAATTTCGTTTCTACGTCATAAATTCTTTGCAAATTTCATTCCGTGTACTCAGGTAGATAGTAACTATGCCTCGCATGCAGGTACGAAAACGATATAAGCAGATGCCAGCATTTGAGAGAGGACGTGTAGGTGGGCTCAAAGAAGTTGGTTGGTCTAATCGGCGATTCGCTCGACATTAAGGCAGGATTAGACAGTGTTGGGAGGAATGGGTGAACCATGGCCAAACACAGCGTCAAGAAGGAAGCGGTCGACCTACAGAAACGACAGAACGTGAGGACCGAGCAATCATCAGAGCGGCACTCCCAGCCCGAGATGCATCATTATCATCGATTGTACGTGCAACTAGTGCTTCAGTGACCGCACGGACCATTCATAGGCGGCTCACAGAAAGGGGGCCGAGGTCATGGCAACCGTTGCGCAGACTGCCATTGACCTCTGTACAACGACAAGCCCGTTTGCAGTGGTGTCCAGCTCATTCGAATTGGAATGTCACTGACTGGAGTAGAATAGTCTTTAGTGATACCATTGGATGCCTTAAAAATGGAAAATGAGTCTCTAGAAAATGAATGAATGGTAATTTTTAGGCCTCTTTATCACCTTTAAAAGAGTGCTTCTATATTTTCTTTTAAGGACATACCTAGAATATGTCACAAACTTGCCGTATATCAGTGCATTTGTGCAACTACTCTCAAATGGCAGAGCGTAAGTAAAAAAAAAAAAAAAAAAGAACTTATTCTGAGTGTTCTTTTATCGTTAAGGATGCCGAAGTCAATTATTAAATAATAAACCTCCAAACACTGTTCCAAAAAAAATGTTGTTTTTTACTTATTCTTTTAGACAAAAGTCTTTCTTTTTGATTAAGATACGAAACTAGTTTAGTGGTAGATGTGGACCCAATTTGTAGCATACAAGGTAGGCTAGGTGTGGAACAATTTCAAAAGAGAGTAGATTAGAAAAAAACATGGCTAAGAAAGAGATAATCAGCAGTAGTTTGGTAGATGTAGTGAGTTCCGAGACAACCTCACATACTTCGAAACTCGTCACCATTACTGTTGCTTAATTGATACTATGGCGATACAAAGTATGTCCATTTTCATTGTGACTAAACAACTTTTTTTTTCAATTGTGTTCTAGGTTTCAGCTACCGATCCTGACTGTGGAGTGAATGCAATGGTGAATTACACGTTTGGTAAAGGAACACCCTATTCACAAGATTTTAGTATACAACAAGTGAGTGGGGATTTATGTATAGCGAGACCTTTAGATCACGAAACTCGTAGTTCGTACGAGATACCTGTATTGGCTACTGACAGAGGTAAGAAAAGTGTAAAACTAATAAAAATAAAAAAATAAAAGAGCATTTTTAAACTGTTAAAAAACTTAAAATAATTATATCGGTATAAAAATTATATAATTTATAATTCCAAATTACTTTTGTGACCTTCAAATATATGATGACATAATCAAACTTAAACCAATCAAAATTTCTTACATCTATAAAGTTGTTAAAAAAAAATCTAGGGGACTCAAATAGTGAACTAGACTATAGTATGGTCTGGGAATCAAGACTGGAAGAATTAGGTTTTCTTTAAAATGGAATTATTAGACATGCCAGGAAAAATGACAGAATTTGATAATTCCGGACACCCTTTAGATTCCTCCGAAAAATAACTAAAATTTTGAACAATTAAAATATTCCAATTCAGCAATCATACAAAGTCTTGCAAAAAATAATGCTGAATATTAATCTTTCCACACAGTAATGCTGCATGTTAAGAGTTTTTCAATACTGTGAGGTAAAACTAACTGAATTTAGGTCAAATTTGAGTAGACAAACTCTAGAATCCCTGATCATAGAAAAATGTGAACATTTTAATCAGGATCAATGTGCTACAAAAAAAAAAAAAAAATTCTGAAAAAATTTTTAAAGCTAAAAAAGCTACTCATACATTATTAAATACATAAATTTTAGTTTACTCTTTATAATTTACTACTGTGTGTTTATTTTATTTAATTTAGAAACCAATAGAATATATGATTATGTTTAATTTGTTTGGGTTATTTTGTTTGTTATATATGTAAATTGCATAAGCGTGTACTTTGTGAGTAGCATGTTAAATTTTAAATCCTAAAATAATGTTGCTCCTGACAGTGCTTCCTGAATGTCGGCATGCCTGAATTATGCTGTAAACATGGCATATCTTACAAGTAATACAGGTAGGGGCATAATGAAAGAAGATTTTGTTGTAAAACAACAGCCCCAGAGGAAATATTCCTCTTGAAGCAATTTTGTAATGAGATGGCTCAAACTTTTTCACTGTTTAACTATAACTTTCACTGTTTTTCAAAAGTTCCTCTACAGGACTATAGCAATTGAAATTCGGAGACAGTAAGATAGAATAGTCTGCGTTTAGTGATTAACGAATGGCTTAGGTGCATATTTCGATCTTAGTGATATGAAAGAGAATATTTTTGTTTCGTTACTCCAATTACATAAACTGATATTCTCATATTTGTTTCATCCAACTGTTAATAGAGCAGAGGTTTCTGTGTGGAATTCTTGTTCTAGCTATGATATCTAGCAAAGAGTTTTTAAAAGAAACCAAATGGAAGATTTTGGATAGAGTACGGCAGAGATAAAAATATTTTCTTTACAAAGTACTTTACGTTATCTGTTATACTTTAAGAATGAAACTGCTTTCCATGACAAATAAGACTAATCTCTCTGGCTATTTTATTATTTCAGGTGGATTAAGCACGACAGCTATGATCAAAGTCCAAGTCATTGATGTGAATGATAATCGACCTGTTTTTTATCCAGTGGAGTACAATATGAGTTTACCCGAAGGAGAGCTAATAACAACAGCTGTAGTGATAATTGTAGCAACAGATAATGACTCTGGAATATTTGGAGAAATAACGTATGAAATAATAACAGGAAACGATCTTGGAATATTTCAGATTGATTATAATACAGGTAATGCATTATTAATTCGAAATATATTTAGAAAAAGTTCTTAATATAACCAGACTTGGGAAATAATCAAAGGTTTGATAATTCCTGTGCGCTATTTAAAACTGAAATCGAGTTAGTGTGGAAAATATAGATTTATTCCTCGAATGGTCCTTTATAAGATGACCTATTAAATTCAACACCAATTAGGTTATATTTTAATACATTTTACACATACGTTAACTTACATCTTAAATCATTATAGTTATTGTATGAAGTTCAATTTGACACAAATAATTTTGTTAACAATTCATTATAGATATGTTTTTGTTCAAGCAAGCTGAATATTACAGAAAGTTGAATTTTGTTTCAAATAATTTTGTTAATAAATTCATGTATTTTATTGAAGTGTTCTGAAAGAGTGACTATTTTGTTGATCAGGTGAAATTTTCGTGACGCAACGCCTAAGCACGGAGCATCCTTTACACCATTTGATCATTTCGGCGAAGGATGGAGGGGGGTTAGTGACTAATGCCAGAGCTCATGTGTACATCAGTGTCATCAGCTTTGAACAGCAACCTCCTATATTTAAACAAGCCCGTTATACCTTCTTCGTACAAGAGGATGCAGCTCCGCAGTCTGTGGTTGGAACAGTCAGTGCAACCAGCAGAGATCCAAGTAAGTACATAAGATTTTTGAAAGTGTGGAGAAACAAATGGAACTACTATATATCTTTCATGATGATATAGCTTTTGAAAAGGGTTCTAGAAACATTTTATTATATTTAACTGGCAGAGGAAGAATGGAAGTAAACTGAGGATGTTATTCGAAGATTTTTCAGAGCTTTGCTGTAAAAAAGTCATAAAACCGTTAACTTTAAAAAATCGCTATACATGTAAATGCCAAATCTTACTAATCAGATTATCTGTTGTGCTTGCATAATCTACTAAAAGAATTAAATAGATTGAAGAAGAATGATGAAAGTTGTTGGCAACATTGACATGTTTCCCTATAGCAATACTATTCGAGACTTGTTTCTATTTTCCCTATCTACAAAACAGTCTCAAATTTGTGCCATTTAAGAAATAAGCGTTATTCCTTCTCAGTAAGACAGTCAGCTGTGTTTTAAGAATTTTCATATTTTCACGAGATTTTTCAAGATAGCGTAGAATATCTAACGTCAATACTTTTATACGGTAAAATATAAAGGCAAATTCTTCCTTACAAAACGTAGGATTAAATATATATGCACTTATTCAGAAAATCATTTTGTACAAATATTTGGGGAATTGAAATTCCTAACTCGATTTAACAAAACGCTATTATTTCTTTTTAGGAGCTGGACCAGTGCGGTACATCATTTATTCAGGTGATCCAGAAGGATTTTTCACTATTGATCCTCTGTCTGGAATCATCAAGACTAAAGGAAGATTAGATCATGAGACTCATCCATTTTTACTCCTCAACATTCAGGCTACTAGTGGAAGGCCACCAGTGTACGGCCATACTCAGGTAAGGACATACCAATATCTTTTCACTTTACTTCATGGAAATGAAACCAATGTGCAAATTTTTCACATAAGTAACTTTTCAAGTTGATTTTCGTTGTAGAGTTTCATGCTGCATCTAAAACTTTAAATCTTTATTCTAGCTTTAAAAAACTGATTTAATCTAATGTACATATATCTTTTCTTAACTAATTTGATTCGTTTTAAGCCTTCAAAATTCAAAATAAATGGCCTTCTATATGAATTCATAGAAATATTATAGAATTATAATAATAATTGTTTGATAATACTTTAAATTAATAGCACAACTTCAACATTTCGTAATAAATTATTTTAATGAAAACGAACTTAATATTTTTTTATTCTCTACAGGTTAATGTCACTATTTGGGATGTAAATGACAATGCTCCTCGCTTTGCCAGTAACTCCCTTAAAATAAGTGTTCCAGAAAATGCAGATTTACAGACACCAATCTATGTAGTGCATGCTGAAGATCCAGATAGTGGACGGAATGGTGAAGTGCATTATAATTTATTAGATAATCCTGACAACGTATTTCTTGTCAATGGAAAATCCGGCAGCATCAAGTTGCAGATGTCTTTAGATTATGAAGTTAGACGCCATTACATATTAATATTAAGTGCAACAGATTCGGGAAGTCCACCATTATCATCTAACGTCACCCTTATGGTTGAAGTCCAAGATGTGAACGATAATGCTCCAACATTTGAGAAAAATGATTATAAAGTTAATGTTCTCGAATCTTTACCAGTCAATTCTCAATTCATACAAGTTACTGCCACAGATATGGATACTGGAAATAATGCAAGACTAACATACAAGATTGCTATGAATGCAGAAAATGAGGACTACAAATTCGGTATTTTCCCTAACAGTGGATTTCTCTATCTAAAAGAGACTTTGGATCGGGAAGTCGCCGACTCTTACTCGTTGATCATAATTGCATCAGACAATGGAAGTCCTCCTTTATCTGCTTCGACAACTGTCCATGTTCAAGTATTAGACGCAAACGATAATGACCCCGAATTTATTGAGGACACGTTTCTTTTCACAGTTCTCGAGAATATTGAGCAAGGCCAAAGGGTTGGAACTGTTTCGGCCCGTGACAGAGATCTTGGCAACAATGCTTCGTTAAGGTATAGCCTCTTAAACACCAATGGCAGTTTCCAGATAGATCCAGTCACTGGTAAGTTTATAATTTATCGTCTGTCATGGGGCGTCACTTAATGCCTACGATAGCTTTAAATTTACTTGATATGACTCTACAAACTTTTAAAAAGAGAGAAAGAATAAAAGCATGAATATATTTTGATAGGTTGCAAATAAGAACTGTACGTTTTACTGTAACTGGAATTTTCTATTAAAATTAGTAGAAAATCTAAGATTATTATAATATATTGTTTATCTTGAACTTAAATAAATTTTTTATTTTCCAGGTGAAATCTTTACTAAAATGACACTTGACAGGGAGAATAGATCGAAATATGAACTGACCGCTGAAGTAAGGGATCAAGGAACCCCTTCCCGTTCAGACCACGCAGTAGTGGATATTCAAATTCTTGATGCAAATGACAACCCTCCAGTATTTATTGAACCAGTCGAATCAGTCATTGAAGTACTAGAAGAGCAACCCGTTGGAACAGAAGTGGTTCAAGTCATTGCTGAAGACGCAGATCAAAACGAAAATGGAGTCATTACGTATGAAATTGTTCAAGGTGAGAGATTAGGGTATTTGTTATTGGCTCTTTTTCCTCCTTTGATTAACGATAAAAACAATGATTCTAAAAAATGCTTTCAAAATATTTTTCTAAAACTTTTTATGTAAAATGGATTATTCCTTCAACTCAATTACCCCTACCATATTCCGTAGGATTTTCTTTTTCGCAATGTACATAATTATAACTAATAACTCTGAAAACTAAACTTTGCACTTTTGTAAAGCGGCCATAGTTAATACTTATTCATGCTTTATAAAAACGTTAATTAAATGTGGTCCAATTTCTTTCTTTATTTATTTTTTTTTATAAAATATTTCTCTAATTTTTGCTTGTTTGTTCGCTTTTCAAGGAAAAGAAAATACGGATGGATCAGGAGCCTTCACCATTGATATTAGTACGGGAGTGATCAAAAATAAAAAGCTGTTGGACCACGAAGAACAAAAATTCTATACCTTGACCATTGTTGCCCGAGATGGTGGCTCTCCACCTCATCAAAGTGAACTTAAGCTCCAAATTCAAATCCTCGATCTCAATGATAATCAGCCTGTTTTTCCATCCTCAAGTCTGTCGTTTAAATTAAAAGAAGGAGTAAGTGTAGGCCAAGAAATTGGAGTAGTGCAAGCAGTGGACGAAGACGGAGGGGAAAACGGAAGAGTGATGTATTCGATTGTGGGAGGAAATCTTTATGGTATCTTTGACATTGTACGAAGTACCGGTAGTTTGTACACAATCTCGGAGGTGGACTATGAAAAAGCTTCCGAATACCATTTACAAATTAAAGCAGTTGATAATAGTGCAGTCAATCCCCACAGCAGTGTAATAAGTGTTAAAATCGAAGTGGAAGATATCAACGACTGTGCACCAATCTTTAAAAATGATCCAATTTTGTTTTCTATACCAGAAAGTACTCCCCAAGGTACATTAGTCTGGAATTTCAGTGCGACTGACTTGGATAGCGGAATAAATGGCCAAGTAAGCTATTTCATTTCTCAGCAGTCGCCCTCAAAAGTTTTCCAAATCGATAGGAAAACTGGATCTCTGACCCTAGTGGAATCTTTGGATTACGAAACGTATCAGGAGTACACAATAGTGGTTACTGCATCTGACCAAGCTCGGGATCCCAAACAGCGTCTTGCAACAAGTGTGACGTGCAAAATTATCATAGAGGATAAAAATGATAATAGTCCTGTTTTCAAAACAAGAAATAGGATCAATATTATGGAGAGTGAACCTGTAAATTACCCTGTTCTTCATGTTATTGCAATCGATAAGGATTCGAGGGACAATGGAAGAGTCACTTACGTTATATCTCAGGGAAACGAAAAAGGCCATTTTTCTTTGAATTATGATACTGGTAAGATTTTCTTTCCTCATTCTATTTCCTACTGATTTATTTTTCAAAAATTAAAGAAAAGCCATGGCACTCATTATTTTATATTTATGCTAAAAGTTCAATAGAATTATAGCCTGGGAGTTTATCTATTACAATGAATATGAATAATTCGAATTTTCTTACCTTTTTTATGTCTGTTGATATGCTTCCCGTGCATCTACTTTAAATTCTTATACGGAATATATAGTTCCTTCTTTTATTTTTATGTGCTAAGATTTGCAAAGTTTAGATTCAGCAATATTATGTTATCTCCTTCAATTCCATTGTAGATATAACCCAAGAGAAATAATTTTAGTTACCTCCATTTTTACGGACGATCTACTTTCATCGAAATAATCAAATTTCAGATCCAAACAATTTTTCTCTAATCGCATCACTGACAGAATCCGTGATGTGAAAATCGGGGAAAAAATACAAAAATTGCTATTTTGTTTAGAAAAATAGCAAAGCCGTGTTAAAATCACCCTGTTTAACTGAGCTTACAGGGTGTCTACCATCAGAAATAGTTACGAAATGCGACAACTGTCATGAAAATCATGAAAAGTTACGAAACTGAAAGGAAAGTCTTGAATTTTACAATTATAACTTTTTTTTTTGTCGATAAAATGTGTAATAAAAAATATACCTCTGAGTAATATGACAGCGTTGTCTACTGTCATAAAAAGTCAAGAAATGGAAATGAAAGGTCACGGTTTTTTTGTTTTTTTTTTTTCAATTAAAAAAATATTGATATAATCGAGTATAAAATATGCGTCTAACTAGTACAAAAACAAGAAAATTAATTTTTGTCTGCTCTTTGACGCTGCATCGTATGAGATACAATAGACAAATGCATGCGTCCTTCCCCAATGCGGGAACGTACGGTTATCGAGAAGAAACTTCTTTCTTTGTCTCCGATCCATTTGTCCTATTTTCATCTCTCCAGTGGACTAGTAGAAAATCCCTTTCGTCCAAAGTTAAGGATTCAAGGGATGAAATAATATAGTGTCTCCTTTGCTGTTTCAGGGTTGTAGGAAAATGTCAAGTAATCATATCCCCCAAACGGGAATTTTTATTTTGTTTAGTTCCTATTCGACGTGAACTTCTGTTTTGCTAGTTATTTTTCGCTAGTAGAAGGAAATTCATTCAATGAGGAACATTTTACTTTACAAGCTATCCATCATAGAAGGAGTGTACTAGAACGAATTCTACCATAGAATGGAATCTTTGTTGACGTCACCATGACAAGCGTCTAGGGTAATTGTGCAATTTTTCTACAAAACAAATTGCGTTACCCGTCGTTGCTCTGACTATCTCGAATAATGTGCCATTCTCTCTTAAGCGAATAAGGTCACATGACGGCCACTAAAATAGTAAATACTTTGGAGATGTGTGAAGTTTTAAATATTTTTAAAATGGGAGTTTTCTTTAGACCTCCCAAATTTTACACACCGATAACAAATTACAGTAACTTTTAATCAAAAGATTATACAAAAAAAATTGTAAAAAAAATTGTATTAATAAAGAGCCGAAAAGATTAATAAACGAAAAATATAGTTTTTAATTCGAAAATTTAGAACATTTTTCTTAATTTTCGATTCGATAATGTAGCCAGACATCGGAAAAAAAATTTCGTGTGATTATTTTAAGAAATCGAAATCAGAGTTGAATTTCAAATAATTTTCTTAAAATTGTAAGAAATTCAATTTTCTTAAATTTCAGAATGCACTTTTCTTAGGCGTAAAATTAGATCGCGCACGATAACGATAAAGAGATATAGGATGATTAAAAAATGGAGTCCACGCGTCATAATCGGTTTAAAAAAATATATGAAAAAATACAAAAATCGTTGTTTTGCTCAGAAAAAAAGCTATACCTTGTAAAATATTCCTATTTTAACTAAAAAGTTCTTAGAAACACCATGTAGTTTTTAAATATAACAACATATGATAGGGATAGTTAATTAAGTTAAAACTTAAATCTGCATAGCAAACTGATAAAAAAAATTGTACAAATATTTACTCTCTAAATTTCCTTGAAATGAACTCACAGTTGAAAATATTGTCAATAGAGGACACCGCTAGTTTTTTCAGGTTTTAAGTAATATCTTAACTGGTTATGATTTCAGAATTTGAATGGTCAAAAGGGATTTCTTGGATTATTTTCCCATCACTTTTGGTGCATTTATGCTTTCAGTTATTTATAAGAAAATTATCTCCTACCCACCAATACATTGAATTTGGTAAAATCAGGCTTTATTATTTAAATTTTTATAGAAACCTTTATTTAAATAATTTATCAAAATAGTTTCTTTTGTGTTAGCTGGATGCAATGATAAATTATTTTAAGACTTACTCGCACTGAGAACAAAATTCAAAGAAATATCTGGAACAAATCTTTTTTCCATTGAAACAATTTACATTTTGATGGACTGATCATTCAAATTTTAGTTAGGGCATAGTACTCACTTTGAAAATATTTCTAGAAAGTATAAAAATGATCCTCCCGATGGAAAGAAATTTTTAGTTTTACATAAATTTCTCAAAGATAATATGTTGATCGTCAAATTGCATTTTTTTTTATCAGTAACGAAATTAGACCCTGTTTTTAACAAGGTTCCAATCAAATAAGCCAATGATACCTTGGCTTAAGGAAGCATATAGCAGGCCGTATTCAATAACATGCTGTTGTATGATAAAAAATGACATCATGGCTTCAATTGGAAGCGATAGAAAACTCCAGTCACTGGAATATGAAAAATCATTAATGCATATACCTCTCCAAGCAATAAATGCTGAATTTGGAGTTAGGGCAGAATATAAAAAGAATATCAGAGACTTGAAACACTTCATTTTCAGAATGGGTACAAAGTTATTTTTAATACAAATTTTGGAAAATTTGTATTAAAAATTTCTTGCCCTTCTCATGCTGTGATGATGAAACAATTTAGCACCAGGGTTCTCGCGGTGGTGGTGGCACCCTTGAAGTGCCCGGAGCGCGTGTGATTATGAAACAAGCTGTGAATGGAGAAAGGGTTTCTTTAGCTTTTAAAGAATTCATAAAATCATATGGAAGCATTGTATTCTGTGTTATATATATTCCACTTTATTTCTATTTATAAAAAAGTAATACTGATTCCTAAATTTATCTGAATTAAATTTTAGCATAAGCTTTTTTTCCCTGTATTTTTTATTTATTACATGTTTTCAGTGTTTGCTTTTTCAGTAAATTATGAAAACTTTTTTAGTTTTTCAGAACTTGAATTATTTGTATTTAACAAAGAGTATCATTTTATTATTTTTCTTCTTGATGTTTCAGTGTTTTAAAGAAGCATAGGAAAATTCCTTAAATTAAGCAAAACATAACTAAAACATTGGATCAACTACTTAACAACTGTATGAGTGTAGAATCATTGAAACATTCTCATTTCAATATCCTTTACTTTAATGGGGTTTCTGTAATAACTCAAACATGTATGAGTTGTCTAATTTTCGTCTCCTCAATGCGACTTGTAGGAAATTCACCCCCTTTTTGTCGGAAGATGAAGTTTCAGGTCCCCAAATCCATTAGACCCGGAATTGGCAGGAAATTTCCAGTGACAAGGAAATATATTCCGAACCGGAAAATTTTTATTATGCTTAGTTCCTATTCGACGCAAATTGCTATTTTGTCGGTTATTTTTCACTGATAAAATAAAATTCGTTCGCGATCAATGAACAACAGGCATTTACTTCTAAACTATCCATCCAAAGAGGATGCTAGAACTGAATCTACTATGCGATGGAATCTTCGTTGGCGTCGCAGTACAAACATCTACAGAAATAATACAGCTTTTCAACAACACTAACTGCGTACTCCGAAATTTCTCAGAACATCTCAAATAATGCATTTTTAAGCGGATCGAGTCATGGGACGGCCGCTGAAGTAGTTAATAGGCACTTTGCGGAATTATGAAGTTTGAAATATTTTTAAAGGGAAGTTTTAAAGTAAGATCTTTCAAATTTCCCACAACGATAACAAGCCACTATAACTTGTTTAAACCAAAAAAAGAAAAAAATCGTATAAAGTGTCGAAAAAGGATTATTAGACAAAAAACACAATTTTTTTTTAATCCACAGTTTTATAGAAGGATTATCTTAAGTTTTGTTCCAAACGCGAATAATGTAGCCAGGCGCACGGAAAAAGTGATTATTACCAGAAATCGCGAAGTTATATGTTAAAGTTAAATTTTGAGTAATTTTCTTGAAATTGGAAAAGAAATTTTTCTTCGATTCGAACTTCGATTTTTTAAATTATATGGTCAAAGAAAGTAAAGTATACCTTTTACTCGGTTGTAAAGCTGAATCGTGCACAGTGATGATAAATTTAATTTTGTTTTTAAAAAAAGCCAAACCATGTTGAGACCCCTGTTTCAACTGAAAAACGAATCGAATGTAATATTGCTACATCATGTAGTATATATGTATGAAAGGGGTAGTAAATTGAATCCTTTATAAGACATCAGTCTGCCTATCAAATTGATACAAAAGGATTGTACTATAAATGACTGATTCTTAAAACTATAGTTAATAGATAGTGTCACTAGTTTTGTTCTTTTTTTTTTTTTTTTTTTTTTTTTTTTTGTAATATCTTCTTAATTATAATTTCGGAATTTAAATTATCAGAATGGATTTCTTGGATTATTTCCCACCTTTTGGTATTTTTGGTGCATTATTGTGCTCAGTGGTTGTGAGACTAAGATAGTACCATATACAAACATAATTACATTTGTTTATGCTCCAATTTTAATAGTGTAGAAACACATATATATTTGTAAATCTGATTATCTGATTTATTATTAATTATTATTATTATTAATTGATTGTGATGAGATTAGTCTTTAATATTTTAATTTTTATATGTACCTCTATTCTTTTTAAATTATCTTGAAAAAAAAGTAGTTACTTTTCTGTTAACTGGATACAATGACAAATTATTGAATGACTTTCCCTCATCAAGAGCAAAATCAAAGTAATATCCAGAACAAATCTTGTTGCTGTGAAAGAATGTCCAATTTGATCAACTGAAAATTATAATTTTAGAAAAGGCTATTACTATTTAATTTATCATATTTAACAAAAACTTTCATTTTATTATTCTTCATTTTGGTATTTTTAGTTTATCAAAGCAACTTAGGAAAGTTCTTCAAATAAAGCAGAAATTAATTCAAACATTGATATAACCATTTAACATTTGTATCAGTGTAGAATCATTGAAAATTATTTTTAATATCATTTACTTTGATGTAGTTTCTGTAATAACTGTAACAAGTATGAGAAAGATTTATTTTTGCATCATTCAATTTTAAGGTGTTTTATATTGCATTAGTACATTTCATGGGTAATTTAATCATAATCATATTTTGAATTTAGATAACACTAATGAAATTAGTAAGTACTGCATGGTTATAACCCAAACTTTTGAAAAAGGAGGTTTGCCTGACAAGAACTTAATGATAAGCTGATTATAGTTACAAATTGTGGGGAAGGTGGAACTAATTTCGTTTAAGCAGTATATATTATGAAGGTCATGAAAGTCATGAAATTGACTTTCTCAAAATAAGTAAATACCCTATTACTTAGCTAAATCAATGATGACATTACAGAAAAAATTATTATTAGTATAATATCACTAAAGATGTGTGTTATATTAAATAAAGGCAATATTGAATGCTTGAATTCTTTCCAAACTTGAATAAAGAAAATTTAAAGTTTTTGTTTCTTTCTCCAGTAGGGATTGGGTGGTTTTCTTCCTGCATTTGCATAAAAGTAGAATTTTCATTTAAACAAAGCAGAAGTTCAGAGGAAAAAACATCGTTTGGGTGCACATACTCTTCTTCGTAAAGTTAGAATTTTTCACTGTACACAAAATAAGAGATAAATTACATGCTGTCATTCTTGCATAATATATGACAAATAAGCACTTTGTATGGCACCCTTTGGAATAAACTTCAAATCAAGTAACATATTCATTTAGATTCATCCTAAATACAATTAGATTATAACTGATGTCAACAAAAGTATTATTTTATTTCATAACTGCTTTCACTTAAAATTTTTTTTTTCTAAGCCAAAGAACAATCATCTTACCAATTTTCTTAACATTGTTGTGTTTTGGAAGAAATTTCAAATTATCTATCTTTCTTTCTTTCATCAGCAAGATTTATAGGTGAACTGTCTATTATCAGCTAAAACAATCCATCAACATCCTGTCTAAAAATTCAGTGCAGTTCATTTATTACACTTTCCAGTCATAAAAACATGTTAACCAAGTAATTTTTGATAATTATTGATCTGTGTAGTGTAAACAAATATTTTAAAACAAAATACACTGAAGAGCCAAAAAAACTGGTACACCTGCCTAATATCGTTTCGGGCCCCGCGAGTACACAGAAGTGCTGCAACACGACGCGGCAACGACTCGACAAATGTCTGAAGTAGTGCTGGAGGTAATTAACACCATTAATCCTGCAGGACTTTCCATAAATCCCTAATAATATGAGGTGGTGGAAATCTCTTCTGAACAGCATGTTGCAAGACATCCCAGATATTTTCAATAATGTTCATGTCTGGGGATCTTGGGGGCTAACGGAAGTGTTTAAAATCAGAAGAGTATTCCTTGAGCCCCACTTAGCAATTCTGGACGTGTGGGGATGTCGCATTGTTCTGCTGGAATTCCCCAAGTCCATCGGAATGCACAATGGTCATGAATGGTTACAGGTGATCAGACAAGATGCTTACATAACTGTCATTTATCACAGTCATATCTAGATGTATCAGGGGTCCAGGGGCGTACGCAAGAGGGGGGTTAGGGGTTTAAACACTCCCCTTGAGCTCAGACAAAATGGTAAAAATAAAAATTTTAGTAGAAATTATGCTGGCTATTATTTTTTAGAATTATGAACCACCCCTTAAAAAAATTCTGCGTACGCCACTGCAGGGGTCCCTTATCATTCCAACTGCACACGCCCCCATACCATCACAGAGCCTCCACCAGATCCAACAGTCTTCTGTTGACATGCAGGATTCATGAGTTTGTCTTCATACCCGTACATGTCCATCCACTCGGTACAATTTGAAACGAGACTTGTCAGACCGGGTTCCTGTTATCAACAGTCCACTGTCGGTATCGACGGGCCCAGGCGAGGCGTAAAGCATTGTTTTGTGCAGTCAACAAGGATACACGAGTTGGCCTTCCGCTCTAAAAGCCCATATCGATGATGTTTCGTTGAATTGTTCGCAAGCTGACACTTGTTGGTGGCCCATTATTCAAAACTGCAGCAATTTGCGGAAGTGTTGCACTTCTGTCACGTTTAATGTTCCTCCCCAGTCGTCGTTAGTCCCATTCTTGCACAATCTTTTTCCGGCCGCAGCGATGTCGGACATTTGATGTTTTACCAGATTCGCAATATTCACAGTACACTCGTGAAATGGATGGTAGTATGGAAAAATCCAAATTTCATCTACCTCAGAGGTACTATCACCCATCTCTCATGCGCCGACAATAACACCACGTTCAAACTCACTTAAATCTTGATAACCTGCCTTTGTAGCATCAGCAACCGATCTAACAACTGTGCCAGACACAGGCGTTGCCGACCTCAGCGCCGTATTCTGATTGGTTCCTTATCTTTTTATTTGTATGTGCATGCCTATACTTTTTTTTTTTTTTTTTTTTTTTTTTTGTCTCTTTAGTGTATTTATGCACTTGAAAATATTTATTAGTATGCATAAGCTGCCTTTCCTTTTGACATAATTTTCTCTAACATCCAATATTTTAAACCATAACAGAAACAAACTTGAGTATATTCATCAATCTTTATGGTTGGATTAAAAATAATTAATACTAAACTAAAATCATTTACTTTTAGAAGAAAACAAAAGCTCAGTAATTTATAAATATTCATGTGCTGTTTATAGTATGGAATAATGAAATTTAATCTGCAGTGAAGATATTCTAAGACAACAAAATAGTTAATAATGCTCATCCATAACTATGGTTATTGATAATTCCATTATATTAAACAGAATAAAAAAAATAAGAGTCAAAATATAATGTAATAAATCAAATGGCTGACATTATGAAGCTAGTACAACAGTGTGCTTTAACTGATTGATGCTCAAATAATTTCTACTGACTGAATACCTTAAATATAAGGTAATATGAACTTCTAAGGGTAAAACAAAATTTGTGTAACTCTTGCATAAGTTTCAAAATTCTATCTTATTCTAATTATTTATAGGCTTCAGTTTTAGAAATCAAGATATGTCCTGAACAGAAAGAAATAAAAATAAACAAAAGTTCAAGCTTATAGATTTATATGCTATCGTAAGTAAACATAGAACTGTAAAGGAAAATTTTCTAAAACACTTATTTATCCTGAATTGAGTTGATGTACCTAGGTCAAAATCCAATACATGTTTAAGGCTTTTAAAATTGTAAAGTGCAATGAGATTCTAAATATTAGCAGATAGTTGAAAATAAGTATATAAGGATGATAAATCTAAATATAGTTCAGTGGCTACAGTTTATGTCTTTTTGTGAGAAAATCTGATGACAAACATGCATGCTGTCTCTTATTTATTAGTATGGCATAATTTGTCCTACAAATGTACTGTATTTTATTAAAGCAACTTATGAATCATTATATTTTTTTTTAGGATTATTATCAGTTGCTACATCTCTGGATAGAGAAGAAGTTCATCATTATGAATTAAACATTACTGCAAGTGATCATGGCAGACCTCCAAGATCCACTTTTCAAGTCTTGCATATCTACGTTGAAGATGTCAATGATAATCCTCCTCATTTCAAGCAAGCTATATATCGAGCAAATGTTTCAGAGGCAGCACCAAAAGGAACATTTGTGTTGAAAGTAGAGGCAACAGATATGGATTTAGGTAAGATATTCTTAGAAAGTTAAAAAAAAATTAGACAACTTTGCTCATTATACTTTGTACTTCTCTATGTATGTTCTTTCTTAACTCCATTGAATAAAAGTTATGTTTATATCATTGAAAAATTCTATATATTTTTCTGAATCTAAGACTAAAACAAACTGGCTAGATTTGTAATTTATTAAGTCAGAGTTTAACATGTTCATAGGACTAAAACAAAATTGAATTGTTATTTATATTATATTTTTCAGGTGAAAATGGAAAATTGTCTTTTATGATACCAGTTGGTGTAGCCGAAAATAAATTTACCATCAATTCTCAAACTGGTGAAATCCATACTGCTGCTTTACTGGATAGAGAAGATCAGTCTTCTTACTTTGTTACAGTATATGTAAGAGATGGAGCATTTCCATCCAAGCATGACACAACAACAGTTAAAATTGAGCTGCTAGATGTCAATGATCATGCTCCAGAATTTGGAGAATCTTGTTATACACTTCATGTACCTGAAAACAGTGATTTAAGTGTCATACATACATTGGTTGCAACTGATAAAGACATGAACTCAAATGCTGAAGTAACATATACCATAACAGGTAAGACTATGTCCCTTCTCAATGAATAAGACTTCTTTATTAAATATTTGATAAGTAACTTTGTTTCTCTTTTAATTTATTCATTTTCCCTGTTGGATATTTTAGATGTAAGTATTTTATTTTCTGTATAATCTTTTGTTTGATACTTTTCCATCTGCATGTATTAAAAGGGCAAAAAAAAGTTTCTTTAAAAATTTAGACCTTAAGGAATATTTAAATATGCATGAGTATTATTCGTCTATTTCATACATGTGGAAATTTTTATTAAAGGTATTAAACATTGAATTTCTAATCCAACTTATGCAAAATTATTTTATTTGTTTTGTACAGATGGCAATATTGGAAATAAGTTTAGCATTGACCTTCACACGGGTCAGTTATCAAGTCGACCTCTGGACCGAGAACAAATCAAACAATATCGGCTTGTAGTAACAGCTCATGATCAAGGAGAACCTCCTTTAGCAGGAATGTGCAATGTTACTGTAGTTGTCTTAGACCAAAATGATAATGACCCTCAATTTGATCATGCAGAGTACAGTGCTACCATAACAGAGGATATTGCTATCAACTCAACAGTACTGGCAGTCAAAGCACATGATCCAGATTACGGTGTTAACAGCCAAATTACATATTCACTAAGTAATGAGACAAAATCCCTCTTCAGAATTGATAGTTCTACAGGAGTTATAACAACAGCAGGGTAAGTGAACACAATTCCTCAAACATTATAATGAATCCATTTTTAAATACACAACTAAATTTTTACAGCTTTTTCCTTACATTAAAACTTAAAGACTGATTTTTCTTTTTTTTGTTTAGATCATTTGATCGGGAAAAGAAGGCATTATACGTATTTGAAGTACGTGCAACTGATGGGGGACGCTATGATGCCCGCTTGGAAAAGGCTGTTGTTCAAATAACAGTCGCCGATGTCAATGACAACCGGCCAATGTTCACACAGTATCCATTTATAGCTCATGTTTCTGCTCATGCCAACCCTGGAATTCAGTTAATACAACTTGAAGCAATTGATAATGATGAAGGGCCCAATGGGGAAGTTCTGTACAGGTAACTAATTCCATTCAAAAAAAAAAAAAAAACCACAGTTGTGTGCTTAGATACATACAGTTGTTAAACCACAAAGGACTGAACATCTGTAAAAAATAGATTTAAAAAAATTTATAACTCTTTTATAAAAAGTTTTATAGAGTTTATATAAATATAAAAGTATTGTATACTAAATTAATACCAATTATTTATTAAAATAAATACAATAAACTGCAAGATTTCATATTTATATTCATTATTGTAGGTTTCATGTTTATATGCAATGATTTTTGATGCACAATATCTGTTGGTTTAAGAAATAGATGACAATTATAGACATAAATATAATCTGTTTTACAGTATACACTAAAGCAGAGAAACCATTTTATTGTTACAAAATTAAAATTTATATGCATTAAAAAAGATTCTTACTTTCTCAAACCAGTTTTCTTTTAACTGTTGCAAATATTTACATGAAGAAAGGAGGTGTACCTATTAAGATGATCAACAAAACAAATTAGTACTATTGAGTTTTAATGAATATAGCGTAAATTTTTTTCTCTAGTTAGATTATTAATTAGAATACTCTCATGTCCATAATTATCTTTACTTTCTCAAAAATAATGCTATTCAATGAAATATTCAATCAATGGGATCTATGTTTGCAGGAAATGTATGAAAAACAAGCTTAGTTAGCATTATTCAATCAGAAAAAATCAAATGTCTACTGATATACAAAACTAAGCTTACATCATCAGAAATTGAATTAAGTGCATTGCAAAATGGAAATATCAGTTAATTTTTGCACCACAGTATATCATCTCTGTGTATAAGGACTCAAGTCCTCTTGTTATGACTTCAAAGTATTATTTGAAAGAATCTGTGAAATAGTGACTCATTTAAATCTCTCTTTAGAAGAAGGATAGCTAATTACAGATAAGTAACACAGTAAGAGGGTAGGAGCAAAAGGGTCTATCATGGTCTGACACCAGTCACAGAAGGGTGTCAATGGTACATTCTGTATATGTTTCTATATGTCTAATGGAGGGGGGGGGGGCAAAAAGGTTTTGTATCTCCTGTGAGAGTTATGTCTGTTACATCACTGAGCCAGACATCAGACTATTTCAGACAGACAGTTCCAATGTCATGGAAACTATTAAAAATAATAGTACTGTAGTAAGAAGGCCTAGACATGATCAAAAATGAATGACAATTGTTTATAATAATTGATAAATTTCAAGAACTGCCTGTTTCTTAAATTTTTTCCTTTGTATTTGCATGTTATGATATAATGCATCATTCCAGAAAAATTTATAAAATTATAGTTCACAGTTTCTGAGAAATCCATTAATTTATGCATGTAAACCTAATTTTGGACTGGAGTGTAATATTTGGAGGAGTGACAGGACAGGTACATAACTTAAAATGTTAACTGTGTGCTATGTGGCTTAGATATATGTAGTGAAATACCGAGAAAGGGCTTCATAAGATTTATTTTTAAAATATTTAGTATATTTTTAATATGGCTAACATTTTTAGACATACTTGCAATCAATAAGGGTATCCTGACCTCTTAATATTTTTTCAGTATATTAGATTGAATTAGACAGTGCAAATATATTAGACAATTTAGAAATTGCTAAAAAATTTAAAAATTTCATCAGGTGATGATATATCTACTTCAAGAAAATGAAAACAAACCACATCTAATACCATTACCTTCTTACCTCATCACTGTGGTTAAAATATGTTATACTGACAGGGCTGTAGCCAGAAATTATTTTTGGAGGGGGACCAAGGGAGAAAGACATTTTTATTTGTTAATGATACTTCAATTGATGCAAGGGAAAGCACTGTATTTCCAGAATACAGTGCTGTATTTCAGGCCAGAGGCCGGGCAAGACTTTTATGGTCTCAGTGGTTTTTTCTAAGAGAATAACAGTCTATGTTCATGAACAGCTAGGCAGATAACACATACACACACAAACGTGGGACATTGTCTATCTACAAAATGGTCTTTCAAAATTTTTTTGGGGGGAGGACCAGTCCCCCAAATCCCTCCCCCTGCCTACGGCCTTGTATACTGATACTACATAAGAGAATTATTTTACCATACTTCATTTGGTATTTAATAGTTGACAATGAATCCTTATTTTCCCATTATTTAGCATAGTATAAAAAATTCCATAAAAAAATCTTGCTGTTAGGCCTTCTCTACTTTTTTTTTTCAGAATATACAAATAATATTTAAACAGCTTCATATAATTATACAAAATTTTTAAATAATTATTTAATTAAATCCTGTTTATATTTTATACTCTAGTTTCACTAGCCCATATTTAAGTGGCCGATTTCACTTGGATATTGAAACTGGAAGTGTAACAGTAGCTGGAAGTTTGTTGGCCGATGCAGGTCATGTTTTTCATTGTGAGGTAGAAGCCCGTGATAAAGGACATCCACCAAGGATTGCTAGAGGTATCTTTACCATCTATATGCTTACAAATTGAATCAAATTGCCAAGAACTTTATTTTTATGGTTTTTATTTCCTACTTTAGGTGTGTTGCAGATATTTGTAGGAGAAAGCATAGGAACCTACAATAGTTTACATTTCCCAAATGACTCGTATGTTGTAGATATCATGGAAAATACACCAGCTGGAAGAGAAATTATCCAAGTGAAAGCCATTTCGCCTCCTGGTCATCCATCTCCAATCACATATTCAATCAGAAGTGGAAATGAGGAAAATGCTGTTGATATTGATCCTAGAACAGGTATCAACATCTCACTTGAAAGTCAACTGGACCAATAAATACTCAGAAATTTTGCAATTACTAATAATGTATATTATTCTGACAAAAAAACACAGATTTTCTTATAAAATATTTAAATGTACCTTAAATACACTTGATGTTTTTGGCACATTCAGGCTTTGAATTGCAAATGCTATCAATATATAAAATTAAAAAATTTTAGTATTGCCAATGTATTGTTGATTATTGTTCATGGGCCAATAAAAATTAATGATTAAAAGTTGAAAATATTTGGCATCTCATTTTAAACTTCATTTTTTAAACATTTGGTATTAGATTTTTTTAACAACAATCTCACTTACATTAACAATTTTGCAGCCATTTATTTCTGTAAAACTTAGGTCAAACTCTTGTTAAAATCTTAGAACATTTACTAGTTATGATCAACATAGAATTAATATTTCGAGACAAACTTGTAAAGATTTTTATAAACAGTATTGCATGAAAATTTAGAAGAATTTATACTACTTCAAATATTTATGAACAAGATGTCTAAAAGTGAACATTTAATAACTATTCATTTCAAACTATTTGTATGTTGATGAATGAACCAGTAGCTAAGAAATACATAGTTATTCAATTTAATATTTAATAATATTTCATGAATGTTTCAGGTGCTGTTACAGTTCGCAATTCCCATTATCTTGATTATGAAATGACATCACAGCTGAAAATGCTTGTAGTTGCCCACAGTGATGGCAGATTACCTTTGTATGGATATGCATCCCTAGCAATTCATCTCTTAGATCAAAATGATAATCCACCATCTTTTTCCCAAGAGCAGTATGTTTCTTCAGTCTGGGAAGGAAATAACAAAGGCACTTTTGTTACTCAGGTATTTTTACTCAAAATTAATATCCAATATAAATTTCATTGATATCAGGAGGATGTAGATCTTAAATAAGGACTGTTTCCAGTTTCTCAAGACATACTTTTTTAAAATAACACTAACAGGCAAACAAAAAATGCTCAATAATAAAAAATAATCTCAATTATAATCAAGATATAAAATAAAAATTTCAGAAATTGAGCTTTTGTATAATTTTCGAGGCATTAATACAACAATCTAAGATATTACAATTAGGTACATTTTTTTTGTCTTTTCTTTAAGTACACTTTTTAAAAAGAACATTAAATATAGTATTAAAATGTTTGTTAATTTAAAAAATAACAAGTTTTTTCCTTTCCTAAGCAAAACAGTTATTGATAAATGATCTATATCCTTTCTTCATATCCAGTTTGAAAAAAACTATACTGTAGAAAAGTATACTTCTTTAAAACACCATCGCAAACATCAGAGTAATTTTTTAAAAGTTAAACAGCAACAATCCATTCATAGTATTCTAGAATTTCACTTTAAAAGTAATGTATTCTATAAACATTTTCACTCCCTCTTTATTACCAGGATGTACTGTTTCATATTCATGTCCATGAAATTTCAGTATGGATGGGTAAGCTAAAGATTAATTTTGTGTTGAATACTTGAAATCTAACAGAGTATGCTTAGCAATAGTTAAAGCTTGGAATAATATAGCAATGCAGGACTTTCACATGATTAATATTTCATCTCTTGCTCATTTATTTCTCATAAAAATTTTCTACAAAAATAAAAATTTTGTTTATACAGGAGTTGCATTTTCATAAGAATCATCATTCTGCTTTACAAGTTGCAAAATTAGGCATTCTGCACGTCTTTGAAAATAATATGTAGAATTATCTCTTTAAGAAGTATTATACTTACTAGATTCTCCTATATCTTCCTATCATATCATTCTATATTTAGATTCAATTGAATACTTTGTCCTGTTGCTACCATAAAAGGGAATTTTAAATACTTTAAGTTATTTACACATATGTTACTAAACCTAATAATAACAATGTTAAATTACAAATTAGTTCAGGTTTGTATGAATTAATCAAATACTTTAAATTTTCAGGTTACAGCGACTGATGAGGACCAAAATGGTAATGGTCTAATATTGTACCACATAATTGAGGGCAACCATGATAATGCTTTTATTATTGACCCTCCATTCAGTGGAATAGTGAAGACAAATATAGTTCTGGACAGAGAAATCCGAGATACATATCATTTGACAATCATCGCAACAGATGATGGCACACCACAGTTGACTGGAACCTGTACCTTACGTATTAGTATCATTGATGTGAATGATAATCAACCTGTTTTCCCTCCCCACAGTGTTGTAAGCATTAGTGAAGGTAAATATTATCCTAGTCTTATGTTGATACTGTTCTGAAAAGGAATTACAGCTGTTAAATTTTTTACTGTTCATGTCAAAAAGAAGTGGTTTTTTGTATAATAACTAGAAATCAGATGACAAAGTAATATCCCTTCAATAGATTCATTTCTTTTAGGATAAAAGTTAAAATGAAAAATTGTTAGACTATTCTAGATCTATTGTTAGATTTCTGAGGCAAAATCTAAGCATTTTTTAATGCAAAGAAAATTTGAATACTTAAAATTTGATTTCAGAGTTCTCAATTATATCAAGTCCTCATATTGTGATATTAAAATTGAAGATAAACTAAAACATTATCTTAAGGGCATTTTCACATTTTAATTATCTGATATAATATAGTAAAATACTCATTCCTTTTTACTCAAATTCTTTTTCTGCTCAATGTAGAATCTGTTATGAATATTGGAATTCTGGGTATCTTTACAGAAATGTTAAGTCTTATTATTAAAATAAGAATGTATGTTTCATCTCCTACCAACCTATTGATTCCAAAACAAATAGGTGTTTTGCACATGCCTAAAAAAAAATTAAATTTTGTCATTTCTCTTGTGGCATTGTACTACAATTCAAACTGAAATGTTACATGAATTTATTTAAGGCCATAGTCCAAATATACTTAAAAAAGGTAACTTGAATAGATGATTAAGATTGTATATTAAACCTTAGTTGAAGCCTTCCGTTTAAAGAGTAAGTTTCTTATAAATGACTGCAAATGCTTATTTATTTACAGGGGCTGAAGTTGGAACTGTTATAACAACAATTACAGCAAATGATGTTGACACCAATCCAGCTTTAATTTACAGTTTTGCAGATGGAGGAAATCCTAACAATTTATTCAGTATTGATCGATTTAGTGGTCGGATCACCCTTGCTCATCCATTAGATCATGAAAAGAAAAATCAATATCTCATTCAAATTTATGCATCAGATTCTGCTCATGTTGCTGAAACATCACTCACTGTTCATGTGACAGACATAAATGACAACCCTCCAGTCTTCAACCAACAACCTTATCAAGTAAATGGATCTTTTCTTAAACAATAAACTTCTAAATTTAGTTAAAATCTATTAAATATGTATAAGACTAAAAAATTATTTACTTTTAAATCTCAAGTTTCATTACAAATGTCTATGCAATTTAGGAATATAAAAAGTATTAATTTTATATTATTAAAACTTTATTATTACATAAACTGTTTATCTTCCAATCATTGTGATAGAGAAAATGTATTTTATGATGCATGCCTATCTTATATCTTATTCATTATGTGAATACTTTCTTCGTTAGGTAACTGTTCCAGAATTGGTGGAGCCTGGTTACAAAGTAATGACTGTTAATGCTACAGATATAGATTCAGGAGTAAATGCTCAGCTACATTACAGCATGAGCTTAGCCCCTGTGGATGGATTTTATATTGATGAAAACACAGGTAAATATAATTCAACGGTGTATACAAATTTGATCACTATTTGAAATCAAAAGAATATTTATTTAAATATCTCTTTGTTACAGGTACAATCTATACAAACAAATCACTAGCATTTGATCCCAGACAGCACACCATTCAACTCATTGTTTCTGCAGTTGATAAAGGGCGTCCTCCAATGACAGCAGTAGCTGCAGTTCACATACAAGTAGTAGATGTCAACAACAATGCACCCAAGTTTTCCAGTTTAACATATACGTAAGATCATAAAACATTTCTAGTTAGAGTATGTAGTTTTTTATTTAAACATCAAATCAGTAGAGAAATATGCAGTTCTAACAAGTTATAATTTCCCAAGTAATTTATGAATTTATCACTTACCTTGCCATATAAAGTCTCAAATAGGCTCTCAAAAGTTTTTAAAAATTGCATTGTTGTAGAACATACTGTTGTAAGAATTAGTATCAGTGATTTATAAAAAGTAATTTTCATAAAGACTTTTTTTTTTTACAGCACAAGAGTTGCAGAAGATGCTCCCAGAGGTTATACTGTGATGAAAGTTTCAGCTACAGACCATGATAAATCTTATTCAAATCATAATATAGACTATAGAATAACAGAAGGCAATGTTGGAGAAGTTTTTGCCATCACTGGCACTACTGGGGAAATCATACTGATGAAAGCTCTTGACAGGGAACAAGAAGCAAATTACAAGCTAAAGGTAAATAAAAATAATAATAATTGAAATCAATGTTTGCTATATTAAACATGAAACTAAATGCTTAAATGAGTGAATTTGCATCATTTCTATTTCCAGTTGTTAACAAGGACATCTAATTAAAAAATTTTAACATTTTCACACCATCAGACTTCAAGTTTAAAAAACTTACAAATGTAACTTACAAAGACAAATTCTTGAAGGGAAAACATTTTTGTAATGTTTTATATTTTACTTTGAAATGTAATAAAAGCATAATATAGCTTATGATATATCTTTGAATATTGTTCATAAAATAGTCTTAGTGTTTGTTCGTTCACAGCACTCTCGCTTCTATTCTTCTACTAGTTATGTCATTGCCAAGCACATATACCCAGCTTTATGAAGAGCTATAGCTTGTAAATTTCCATCATGGGACCACACTTTCTGTATAGTTTATAGTATTAGTTAGTCATTCTGCCAGTAAATTGGTTGACATAACATACAGTCCATTACTGTCATTTCTTGCCTAGTTTCATTTTGTTGTCCTGAGCTACTGGCATAAACACCAGCTTAAATGTTAGATTTGTTGAAAAATGATGATAGTAAAAAAAATGTAAAAGAAAACCTAAAAAGGAATTAACTAACCTAATATAGCAAACAAAGGGAGATTTTGGACAAGATAGTTGCAAATATCTCACACTCTGAAGATTTGTAAATGGAAAATTATTAGTGATATCCCTAATACTCCTGTTCACTTTTATGTCCAGAAATTTATTTTCAAGGATATTTTGAAAGTACCAAGTGCTCTATGCTATAGTAATCTAAAACACAATACATTAGCTGTGTATTTAAAATGGGGATTGGGGAGAAACATCTTCATAATTTACAAAGATCTGGAAGTGTATTTAATATTTTATTTAATTAATATATAGTTTATATATTTATTTCTTCATCTTTTATTATAAGTTCACATGTTCATGTGCTTACTCATGTGCAACTCCTACTGATAAGACTATAATTCAAGATTGGATTTCATATTTCTTTCTCTGGGTTGTATTAAACTGTAAATTTTGAAACAATACAGTGACAAAAGTATGTTTTAAAAAAATGTAAGGCTATTTTTATAGAAAGCAGTTACATATATGCACTGGAAAACTAATCTAAGTAGAGAAGAAACTTATGTGTTTATAATAGCTAATCTTGATATATATATATATATATATATATATATATATATATATATATATATATATATATATATATATATATATATATGAGATTTTTCTTTCTTTTCAGATTGTTGCAACAGATAGAGGAAGCCCAGCTTTGAATTCGACTACAGAAGTTTTTGTGCAAGTGGAGGATGTGAATGATAATCAGCCTATTTTCAATCAAACTCATTATCAGGCTCATGTATCAGAAATGGCTCCAGTGGACACCAATGTGCTGCAAGTAATTGCAAAAGATCGGGATGAAGGTTTACACTCTAAAGTTGTTTATGACATAACATCTGGGAATGATGATCAAAAGTTTGTTCTCAATCCAAACACAGGAATTATTACTATAAGAGAAAAGCTAGATTATGATACTGTATCAGAATATAAATTTATTGTCCGAGCTACTGACAGTGATCCAGACCGACCCCTGTCGGCCTTAGCCAGTGTTTCCATTAAAGTTCAAGATGAAAATGATAATGCACCCCATTTCCCTCTTGTGATGTATAAAGAAGCTATAGAAGAAAATTCTCCCATTGGTACCACTGTATTCATGGCTCATGCCATTGATGCTGATCGGGGTGTTTATGGAAAACTCAATTACTCTGTTACAGAAGGGGAAGGAAAAGAAAAATTCAGAGTAGACCCAGACACAGGTTTGGTTAGTTCCTTAGTTGTATTTGATTTTGAATCTAAGAACAAATACTTCTTTACTCTCATGGCAATGGATTCTGGAGGAAAATATGCAACAGTGCAAGTACAAGTTGATATCGAAAGCAGAGATGAATATCCCCCAGAGTTTACCCAAAATTCTTATCATTATACTATACCTGGTGATGCACCAATTGGCTATCTTGTTGGAAATGTTCATGCAACGGATCTCGATGAAGGTATAGATGGAAGAGTAATTTACCAGCTCCGAAATTCTCAGTCTAATTTTGTTATCAACAGCACTACAGGGGCAATTACAGTAAAATCAGTATTCCGAAGAGAAGGTTCCAACCGACTACGGCGAGAAATAAGAAATCAAGAACTTTCCCTGTATGTTTTAGCTAGTAGTGGGCGACCTAGTTCATTGAGCAGTTCTGTTGTTGTAGATGTTTTAGTAGATTTCTCGCTTAATTCTTCTCGTCTCAGTGCTACAGAACAAAAGATTGGTAGCAGTCTTCCAGCTTGGGGTTTGGGCTTAGTAATTGCATTGTCTCTTTTAGCTCTGATACTACTGGGAATGATATTCTTCCTTAGAAAGAGAACAAAAAGGAACAGTAAGCCTGCTGTTGTTCAAGGATTTGACAATTCTTTTGATACAATCGATATCCATCATCCACCTTCAAGTTCAGCAAGTATATCTCAGTTTCCACCTCACTACAGTGATATTTCTCATTTTGATCCCCCTGAAAGTTCACAGCATGTAACTGGTGCCACATCTGAAGTCTCTGATCAATCTCACTCTGCGTCGAGTGGTCGAGGATCAGCTGAGGAGGGAGAAGATGTTGAAGATGAAGAGATACGTATGATAAATGAAGGCCCACTTCTTCAGCAACAAAAACTACAGAGGTTAGGAATGCCTGATTCTGGTCTACATAGAGATGATGACAATATGTCTGATATATCAGTTCATAATACACAAGAGTATCTGGCAAGGTTAGGTATTAATACTTCCCACTCTGATCAAAGAAGTATTCAAGATTACAGTAAAATTTCAAATACTCACAGCGTTGAGAGCATGCATATGTTTGATGAAGAAGGTGGAGGGGAAGGAGATGGTATGGATATTAGTAATTTGATCTATTCCAAGTTACATGACGTTGGTACTGAAGAAAATGAAGCTATCATAGATGGAACAAGAGGTTTTGGATTTGGGGATGAAGGAGAGCCTTCTATGACTGGCTCTTTAAGTTCAATTGTTCACAGTGAAGAAGAACTTACTGGCAGCTATAATTGGGATTATTTACTAGATTGGGGTCCTCAGTATCAACCACTTGCTCATGTCTTTGCTGAAATTGCAAGGTTAAAAGATGATAGTGTGCCATCTTCATATGCTTCTAGTGCTCCAAAGACACTTAATCCACAAGTTAAAACTGTACCTCCTCCTTTAATTACTAATGTTGCACCACGTTCAATTGCTCCTGTTGCACTTAACTCTGGACATACTAGTCAGGTTGCATCTTTTCCAACTTTACCTCGCTCTCCTATTGGTTATGACAGTACTTTCTCATCTCCAGCTATGTCTCCCAGTTTTTCACCAGCTTTATCTCCACTAGCAACTAGGTCTCCTTCAATATCCCCTCTAGTATCTCCTGCTGGAGGTAGTTCAAATTCTATACAACTCTTAGGACCTAATGCACCCCATTTGACTAGACCCCAACGTTCAGGACATGTGAACGTTGCATCCTCGGGATCAGAGACTGAACTCCAAATCTGATAAAAATGCAAAATAGCTAATCAACAAAATAGATCTATTTATTAGTGATCTTATGTATATAAACGCAGTCAAATTGAGAATCAGTGATGAATATGTTAGCTACTGTCAAACATATGAAAAACATCTTTCAAGTTCCTCATTTTTCATTCAATTAGGTGTAATAACAAATAGATGTACTTATCACAGTTCACTTAAATGTAATCGGAATTAAATTTCTAAATTGATAAATTCTGAAACCAAATCTGGTAAATAAGCTTTTTTTCCTGAGGATTAGTTTATGTATTTATCTCTAAGCTGTTTAATGTAACCATTGAAGAGTTTTATTCTCATTGATAGAGTTCAATTAACTCTTTAAGTGCCAACCCACATAAGGGGTGCCAAAATGATTTTTTGTGTTACCTGATTCAACTCTATATTTGTTTTGTATTTTTAGCTCAAAAAAGAAGTAACATTGCATATTGTGAAATTTAATCAATTGTTTAATAATTTATGTTGTAGTTTTTCCGATTAATTCCCACTTTGGTCACTGAAAACATTTCTTTTCATTATTTGTAAATATTGTACAGATCCGTGTGTACATAAAATTATATATTTGTACATGTGTGTGAGTGTATATTTGTAAATTTCATTAGATGCCAAAATTCCAAAGATTTTCTACGTCCCTTTATAGCCGTTTAATCAATAAAAGTGACAAGATATTTTCCAGCAAAGTCCAAATTTCAAAATGGAGATATTGAATCCTATATATTAGAATTAATGTTTGACAATCAACAAACCATTTAGTTCTGCTTCAAACTCAGTTCAGGAAACTCCATTTTAAAATAGATAATTTTATAGAGGTCTTTGAGAATTCATTGTCATTATTGTTAACTTATAGAGAAGTAGTTTGAATAGAAATATTTGTAAAACTATTTTGTTGGTCACAAGTAAGTTACTAAATGAACAATGTTTAGTCAATAAATGAACAAATCCCTTATTTATCTTTTGATAACACTTGAGTTTGAACTATTTGTATTTCTTCTATGAAGAAATGGGTGAAATATTCAGAAATGGAAAATTCTATTATTCCTCTTTCTATGCAGTCAGTTATGCTTCATAATCTTAAAGTGATAATATAGAAAATAGGAATAATGAACTTTTGGAACTTGTTATTTTCCCCCTAGCATCAGATATATGTTTGACTTGAAAGGGACATGTTTGTGTATATATTTGACCCCTTGTTAATAAATAATTTACTTTTTTTTTACCCCTGTGTGTAGTTTCTTTATTAAATACATATATATATATATGCACAAATCATTAAAGCTCTGTTTATTGTGCAATGGCAGGTATGACTAAAACCAATGAGGAATTTTCATGTTTTCTAATTTCATTTGGGGCCCTAATTACGAATTACTAATGGATTTTATATTGAACTTTTTAACGTCTCTCAAAAACACTACTTTTCCTCCACCTAGTTTGTGACATCACAGTTCATGAAAACACAGACTGCCTATGTTGTTTAAATGAGAGAAGACAACATTTTAATTTGTGTCTGTTCAAAGAATCGCTTAAATAGACATTTTTTTTTATTATATCTGACATTGCAAAGTTATATTCTAAATACTGTATTGTGCCACTCTGTATGAATACAACAACTAATTGTAATAAAAAGATATTTTTCAATGTTCCAAAGATTCTAGTATACATAAAACTTGGACTAATGTTCTGAAAAGAGATGAAAAACTAAACCCCAAATTATCATAAAAATCATCTCTTTGGATTTGTGATGACCATTTTACTATAATTAAGCCTTTGCCTTTTTTTTTAATATTACGTTTTAAAGTGCTGTTCGTTAACCAGTGCTGTTTTTACGTTAAAAAAAACATGAGTATTTTCACAAAGCTTAGTTACTTTATAATGAGTTTATGAAGAAGGATATAAATTGCAATAATTATTTAATACATAACTTTAAAAAAATTATGTATTCTTAAGGTATTTAAATATTTTCTTGAGAGATACCTACTTCCTGGAATATAGAGGTTCACACTGTGACATCTTTCAATTAAATTGGAGGCTAATTTGAAAAAATGTCTATATTTTTTTAAATACTCTACTGATATTACTTTAAAAAAAAATGTAAATTTAATTCCAGGAATTATATGCATTTTTTATTTAACATTTATATTAAGCAATAAAAATGTATTAATATTTAAAATATAAATCAAAAGTAATACAATCTTTAAGTATAAAAAGTACTATGAGGAATCTGAACAATGCATGTATTTCAAAAAGTAATTTGTGTTTTTTTAATAAATAGTAGTGATATATATTCATAATTAAAGTACAAACACACTATATCAATTTCATATGTCAGCACAAACAAATAAAATCTGGGTATTAATTTTTCTGAAATATATACATCATTATTTCATCTGCCATCAAAAACAGGTTCTATTTATATAAAATATACCAATGTATATTTACTTTTGGGTTGACTAAAGAACTGAGTTTCCCTGCTAAGTGGGCGATAAAGTGTAAAATATGGTAACCCAGACTGATTTCACCTCTCTGCGCCATGTTATATTTTAGCTTATGTTCACTTCAGAGCAGGCTCTCTTTTGTAACCCTCTCATTACGTTTGAGATGAGCCTAATTCCTATTGGTTCTGTGATCAACAGCGCTTTTAACAGAATATTCAAACAGGTTAGACTCGTTTTCTGCAACTTTGCTTTTGGATATTGTATGCACTTCACTTTTGTTTTTGTGACTCCAGTCCCTCTGAGTGATGGCTACTGTTGGTAAGATCAACTCTGAGTTTTTTAACAACTTGAAGCTCTTTGGAAAGAAAGGTGTGATTGAGGGTCTTGTCGCTAATAAATACGAATGTCCGGTGTGTAAGAATGATAATGCATCTGGTCGAACGTAAAGATCGACCCCATGGATATCAGTGGGTGTGTAGAAGGGAATGAGTGTAAAGAAAGGTACGTGGTTTGAGGAAAGTAAATTAAGTATTATTGACATACTTAATTTACTTACCTCTGGGTGTATCAGGACTCCACCAGTCTTGTTCTTCAAGCACTCCACTGTCGTTGACTGGCGTAACTTTAGTCGAGAGTTTTGCATTGATGCTTGTGTCAATGCAAACCAAAAGAATGGTGGGTTGGGTGTGATTGTCGAAATTGACGAAATTAAATTTGGAAAGGGAAAGTATAATAAGGGAAAGAGGGTTAATGGTAGATGGGTTTTTGGCATTGTTAAAAGGGGGACAATTTTTTTTTTTTTTTTTTTTTATAGTGGAGAATCTCACAAAGGAGACGCTGTTGTATACAATTCCGAGGAATATCTTACCCGGATCAACGATCATGTCCGATTGCTGGATATCGTGTGATTGTCTCTCAGAACACGGTTTCGTGCATCTGCTTGTCAATCAGTGACATTGAAGTATCCGGTCACAGGCGCCCATACAGACACCATAGAGGGATTGTGGGGTGTAATTAAAAAAGAGTTTCGGCGAAAACAGGGCCATCGGCAAACCAACAACCTATTTGATTCATACTTTGCTGAATTTGTGTGATGCCGCAGGTATAAAGACCACCCCGAGGGTCTTTTTCGGGCTTTTCTAACCTGCGTAAAGACCCTGTATGCACCACATACTACCGATGAAGCAAGTGCATCCAACGGCTAAAGTAAGTGCTTCTGTCTTTTAATTTCCAGTGATATTTCATGTTATTTTAAGTGTAAACTCTTTCGTGTGAAATAAAAGAAGAGGGTTTTTCTTTGTGTGTGTGTAACGGGTGTGGATTTAAGCATTATTTTTCTAGATGCATTTAGTGTGTATTTAGTTTTTTTTTTTCATATTTCAATATTAATAAAAAATGTATTATATTTTTAATAAAATTTTTATACTATTTGAAATAACATTTACGGGGGCAAGGGGAGCGGAGCCCCCCTTGGTTAAAAAACATTTTTGATAACTCAAAAATTTATTTTTAAAAAGTATAATTTTACCCTTTTTAAGTCATTAATTGCATCATTAGTATATTTTCAGTTCACCATAAAATAACATAAATCAGCTATTTTATTCACGCCGAAAATAAGCTCCCGTCAGCCTTTCAGTAACTCCACGAGAAGGGGTTGGCGCCATTAAAAAATCGCCAAAAATAGGAGAGGGAACTCAGTTCTTTATGAGGAATCTGAACATTGCATATATTTCAAAAAGTAATTTGTGTTTTTTTAATAAATAGTAGACTGATACCTATTTATAATTAAAGTACAAACACACAATATCGATTTTATATTCCAGCACAAATAAATAAAATTTGGGTATTAATTTTTCTGAAATTTATACATCATTATTTATATCTGCCATCAAAAACATATTCTATTTACATAAAATGTGCCAATTATATTTACTCTTTTCCTATTGCATTTCTTGTTTGTTTAAATTTATGGGCCCAACTTATTCGTGAAGCCTATTCTACTCTTAAAATTAAAATTAAATCAAAAGTGCACAGGCCATACTGTTTATGTACATATCAATTTCTGCTAATATAATTTTATAAAATTTTTTATCCCTTTCTACAAATTATTTAATAAAGAAACTTTAATGCAAGATATCCATAATTGTTTTAATTACAAATAATTCATGAGATAACTCTTTTTTTAATGTAAACATGAAATGTTTGGTAGTTTGCATACCAAAATAAAACGCAAACCTTTAGGAAAGATAATAAATGGGGATTTTTACAATGGTGATCTTTATAATCATACATGATAGGGGGGGGGGTTAATACATAATCTTAGTGTTTTGATCAAAGAAGGCTGTTTAATATATTTCGAACAACATTATTAAAGTACTTTTTTGATATTTTTTATTTTACCAGATCAAAACAACATTAATATAAAGCTCCCAAATAAAAGAAATATAAACACCTTCTCCAATTTTTCATTTAAACATTACTTCTATCTCTCTATATAAAACGTGATACTGTAACAACAAATGTGTAAGAGTGTATAAATATGTTTGAGGTGTTGTCAGTGTCTACAAACAGAATAGCTGTGGTTAGTATTAATAGAGCAGTTATAGATTTGAAGTAAATTATGATAAACTGAAAATTATGAAAATTTATTTTACATACCTTTAGATTTTGATTCCTCGTATTTCTGCTCCCATTAAATCCAAATTATTTCCAAAAACGAAACCATTTTTATGCTGTAAACTTTCGCGATATTGTCGAACTGTTCTTTGGTACGAAAGAAATATTAAACAAATGTAGATATATATATTATAGAGATTGATAAAATTATCATAAAGGTTGGAGTAGAAATAATTATTGAAGACTAGAAAATTTTAAAATACGAACAAAGCATAATCCGGAAATAGTTAAGAAAAAACCACGTGACTTGAAAACGCTCCGTGATTGTGACGTCACAGTTCATGATATTCAATGTTGACATTTTTGTTATCAAATGCTTTCTATTTCCTGATTATGCTTTGTTCGTATTTTAAAATTTTCTAGTCTTCAATAATTATTTCTACTCCAACCTTTATGATAATTTTATCAATCTCTATAATATATATATATATATATATATATATATATATATATATATATATATATCTACATCTGTTTAATATTTCTCTCGTACCAAAAAACAGTTCGACAATATCGCGAAAATTTACAGCATAAAAATGGTTTCGTTTTTGGAAATAATTTGGATTTAATGGGAGCAGAAATACGAGGAATCAAAATCTAAAGGTATGTAAAATAATTTTTCATATTTTTCCTTTTATCATAATTTTCTTCAAATATATAAGTGCTCTATTAATTCTAACCATAGCTATTCTGTTTGTAGATACTGACAACACGTCAACATAAACATTTGTTGTTGCAGTATCACGTTTTATATAGAGAGACAGGAATAATGTTTAAATGAAAAATTAGAGAAGTTACTTATATTTCTTTTAATTGGAAGTTATGTGTGAATGTTATTTTGATCTGATAAAATATAAAAAATGTCAAAAAAGTATTTTAATAATGTTGTTGGATATATATTGAACAGCATTCTTGGATCAAAACAC
>JAGEOH010000383.1:0-22500 GCA_032207245.1 Pardosa pseudoannulata
TGCCACCCCCGCCAGCTGCAGAAAAGGACATTTTTTTCCCATGGAGGCGAAAACTTGACCGAGGGGAAGGGGTTCCCCCCGGCCCTCCCGAAGAGGAGTGAAAAGGAGATGCCCGGTCGGAGCGACGGGTAACGGACATTCTTGTGAAAGAAGTGGAGACCGAGGGAGGTGTTTGTCCGCTCGGCACAGTTTATTTTTGTCCTCGGTCTTATTTTGAGCCCTGTTTGGGTATGATTTGCGGTGTATATATATTTTAACAAATCTTCTTAATAATAAATGTTTAGTCAAGAGTTTTGTCGCTGCTGTGATTAATTGTCGGCCACATAGGCTTTAAGCGAACCCAAGATACCTGCTCCAGTAAAAATAGGCAGGCAGGTATAGAACGAGGCGGGCAGACTTCAGAAAGTGCAGCCGGAGACACGCGAGGCGTTTTACACCCTCCCTGGTGTAGGAAAGTCTACACCAGGTCCAATAGATCTCGTCGAAATGTGCGATTGGTCCATGGCTATACTGTTTCTTTTAGGGCGAGGATCCGCGAGGGCTTAAGAGTGTGCGAATCTCAAGAATAGGTCCTCGGAATCCTGAAGCAGGGTCCAAACAGAACCCCCCCTCCCGCTTGCCCCGGTACCTTCAGAGGTATCGTTTAGGGCTTCACGGAGACCCCGAACCTATTTAACATACCCATTCATGAACACGGCGTTTTTTTTTGGCGGGCTCGAGACTCGACATCCCCGTTTGGTTACGAGATCGCTGCCTTTACCAAGTGAGCTACCGCGAATTTACAATATATGAAAATAAAGAATAACAAAACGCATTCCGAATAGGTTATATATGCAATTAGATACAATTAGTTATTATATTGTGAAGACCCCCTTCCCCTTTGTTCAGAACACTAACGACCGAAATCAGCTGATCTGAATTTCTCCTGTTTCGACCCGGCTACAATAGCGGGGCGACGCAAATCTGGGATGTTGACAGTTCGGTCGAATAGGCGTAAAGCCCCTGATCGGTCGTGGTCATGATCCCGGAGGATTGCCTCGAGAATTCCGGAATCGGGACAGTTAGCGAACGAGAATTCAACTAAAAAACTAGCTGTAACCTTAGCTGGAGTTGTCAGGTGACTGGAATCGTAAATGACCAGAAAACGGTTGGCGGGACCGTCACTGATCCCCAGGTCTAAAAAGCCTAGAATTTGGCGAGCTTTTCGGCATTTTTTACGTAGGTGCTTTGATATCGTGGAGGCTTCCGCGACTTTGGACCGGAGCCAGCTTTTTAGGGATGACGTTCGGGAGACTCGTAAGGTCCGCTCCTATAAGAAACGGCAGGATATTGGACGGGGGATCCCAAAGTTGACTTTCGATTTTGGGATCTAATTCCCGTTATCTTCAATATTTTTTCTACTTCGTGCTTAGAAGTAGGTCGCCGAGAGTGACCCTTATTCTTATTTTGGATCGTCCTGCATCCTTAGTTTCCTCAACGAACTCCAGCGTGATAAGCACTCTGAGCGTTAGAGCCTCAGTGTGGAAGCCGACTGTACTGATCGTCAGACCGGAGATTATAGTGTCAGCGTTTCATACCGGCACTCATTAGCGAATTGTTCCAGTGTTCGAGAAGGACTAGCTTTACTGTACCCACGAATTATATTGTCTTAACGTTTATCTCAGCACGAGATCTCATAAGAATTGGAATCTACTGAAACCTGTACATAATTATTCACTCGAATAAAGTATTTAATCCAGAGTAAACGGTTGTCCATCCTGTGTTATTGACGGCCTCGCCTACTCATACTTCAGGACGTCAGAAGCCCCACAACGCAGAAATGAATTAAAACGACCTTCTAATGTATTTAAAGGTTATTCAAAATAAAAACTAAACACAAAATGAGTAATATGTTAATTTAGTGCTCCCATTCTTTGGTAGAGTTGATTCCTCGAATCGAACGACAAAATGGGAATGTTTTTAAGTTGTTTTTAACTCATGCCTCTTCGACGAGTCAAGCTCGGGAGCTACTCGATTAAGGGAAGGAGTTGTGTCTTTCGCTTTGGAGAGCAGGGCTAGACTGAAAGAACGATTTTTTTTAGCTCAAAGTGCCTCTTAGAAGAAGACCCCCGGCCTCGGCCTTCCACCTTCATTTGAATTTGGAGGACATTGCAACCACGGAACTATTTAACGTCCACCAACGAATACACCAGTCTGTGGCCGGCTCGATCCACAGCCCTCCTGTGAGGAGTTGACGCCTCTTCCGCCTAATTTATCCTGCCTTTAAGCACTCGCAGGATCTTACTTTAGAGTCTTTCGCCATTTTACCTGATTTACCTAGCAATGACTTATTCTTCTGATGGTATTCGACGATGTCTTATGAAGAACAGTTTTTAATACTTTTTGGCCGCCGGTATGAGATGCGTTTTCCTCCTTTTGCCATTAGCAACGAAATATGATGTTTGTCGTCGTCCCTCCTATTCTCTATCCCTCTTTAGTCTCTCAGTTATTCAGTTTTTAATACTTTTTGACCGCCGGCACAGTTCGTAAATATGCGTTTTTCTGCTTTTGGCAATTTTAGAGAAATAGGATGTTCATATTCTCTCCTATTCGTGTTTCGAAACCGAAAGAAAAAGGTTTGTAAGTTGATGTGTTTTAGATGTTTGTTTTCAAGTCGTTGGAAACAAGGTGAATCTCTGTCCTTTTTAATAGCATGCATTTCATTCGAATGTTCTTGCAAAACAGAACGATTACTATTAAAAATGATTATTTGAAAACCTATCCCTGGCTGACCGCAGGCTTTTCTAGATTACCAACTTGTGGAGTCTATGCTCCAAGTAGAAGCAAGATGACGGTAAGTCCGAAAACGAACTGGAATCGGAACAGAGTCTTGCTGTCAAAATGGAACTCGCGTGTATGTGACGCTGATAGTAGGGGGAGGAACAGTCAGTTTGAATAATGTTTCAATTAATTTTTTAATTTCGTTTTAAATACAAGTTACTACTTCTAATGAATGTTGAATAAGATACAGAGATTCTTCGCACATTTTTTTTAGACGATTTAGGTTAGCAGTATTAAAATATCGTTTGTTGAAAAATAAATGTACTATGTTTTTAAAAGTCAAAATTATCGTCTGCGGCTTGATAGGTTTGTTTTTATTCAAGATGACGTTTTTAACGATGTAAAGGTTCGAAGGCTATATTTAGGCTCTTTCGGAAGAGAAGTATTCATATTGTGTTATCCAAAAACGATGTGAGAGTCATGGTTTTTAGATATCTAATACGTCGATAGTTAATATCGTCAAAAAGAAAGAAAAAAATGTCAAATCAGAGCTTCAAGTGAACTAAAATTCCAAACAACTATCCAAGGAAAAAACATCTTCGACTCTAACAAAGGTACATTGCTTAATTTTAAAAGAAAATCCCCCCTAGTCAAAGGACAGTTGCAAAATAATTAAAATGCTCGGCGTCCACTGCAAACAAAATGATAAACGTTGATTTAAATCTTAAGAAAGCGAAAAAACGCAATTTTGCATCGTTTTTATCTAAAGCCTATCGCTGAACGCAGGACACGCTGCATAATTCTGTGTGAGAAACATTTATCCAAAGAAAAATGGAACAAAATTGTCCCAATAGATGAATCATGGGTGTATTTAAATGGCTGCAACAAAAAGAGAGCTATTTATTATTATAAAAGGGGAGAAAAATATTTCAGTACATGGTTCAAAGAATCGAAAGAAAGTTTTTCTAAGGGATTCATGATTGTTGCTGTTTTTCCATATAATGGCAAGTTAAAAGTAAAGAGAGCTGAAAAAATGTCAAGATTAACTCCAAATACTATCACGAATATATTTTATCGCCCATTTTTCTGAACGAAATACCATCGTTTTACCCGCAGTGCCATCAAGACAAAGCTAGCAGTCACACTTCAAAATGTACATTTCGTAAAAGAAACAGAATAAAAAAAAACGGTATCAAGGCCCTTCACTGATATCCCTACTCAATCTCCCGATATATCTATCACCTATGAATTTTTGTGCTTTTAAAATCTGCATCATTATCCAAACGACGTCCCACACCCCTTACAGGACTCTGGAAAGCTGTTCGGGAGGAAGGGGATAGAATACCTCTTCTGACACTTCGAAAGGCATTATTATCCTTCAAATTATGGTGTCGCAAGATAGTTCAGAATGGATCAATTTTTCAAAATATGTATACAATTATTAGGTTTTAATGGATAATATACATAAATGCAGGATAATATAAGGTGTGTTTTTTCATTTTGTGTTGAAATTTAGTACGTGTGAATTAAAGGGGGAGGGGTAAATTTCTCTAATTTTTCATATCGTTTATGGTTATCCATCGGTTATTGTTACCAAAATCACTGTGTCCCAAACTGATCGCATTAACCCCTTCCGATTTAATAATGAAAAACTGCGTGAAGTAACCATTTAATTTTTATTTAAAAAACTTGTTTCGTTTTACAATTCTTGCATATTCTAAATTAAAATCCACTTTTTACATAGTGTTAAGTATCAGAAATGGTAAAATTAAGATAATAGTCTTCAAGCTAGTGGTACTTTTCACAACAAAGTGCAAAGGAATTCTGAATTGTTTACATCACCAGGGAGTCTCACTTCTAATTTGAATCTTGTAACACAAATGGCATTTCTTAGTAGGTTTTCTTTTATTCTGACTCATCAATTTGGCAGTGACTTGTACCAAGAAACTTAAAGTAAACAATATGTAATAGTGACCTGGGATTTCCACAAGTAACAAAAGTGTTGTTAAATTCAGTACACTAGAAATTTTAAACTAAATTAATTATCATATTTATCAGTAACTTTAGTCGCATGACGAGTGTAGCTCGTCATTGTCATGAAAAACCAATGACGTCATGAAAAACCAATGACGAGCTAGACTCGTCATTTTACCGGAAGGGGTTAAGCGAAGTCCACTGTATTAACACGCTGCTTGGCTGACTCCCATTCCTATAGAATGCCATGTACGTGTATTGCACAAACCTGGAGACGAGATGCTAAAATAAACTCCCATTTTTATTTCCAAATTTTCGCTTTTTCATTCGACTGCCCCATGGCCAAAACAGATAACTTTTTTCTCATTTGTGATACCCATTACACATATTTATTTTTGTATACAAATTACCTTTAAGAATTCGATATTTTATAAAAATTTAAATTTTACTAAAAATTTGTCGCTTTGACGAATCTAATAGTCATCTCTTACGGGACTCCTGTCAAAGTTCCAGAGACATGTAGGGTTCCGCGAAATTCCGATGGGAAAACCTCTGCCGTAGTTCGTCCTGTAAACCAATTGACAACTTTGGAATCAACAAAGTCTTATCCGCACTTAAAAAAAAAAAAAAAAGAAAAAAATCGAAACTCCTGAGTCAAGTGAACAGTACTGGGACAGAAAAGAAAGTGAATGGTTTGGAATGGCAACATTTCATTCTATCTGGCAAGGAATTCCAGTGTTCCGATGACATCGTCCATTGTTTCGCAAAATCTGAGTTACCGAAAGAGAAAAGTGAATCAGCTCGAGTTTCGGGGAGGTGAATGAAGCGAAAAGAATCGAATTTCACCACAGAGTCGGATGATTAAGCCGTTATTGCGACACACTCGTGTCACAAAAAGACAACCGCAAAACCCAAAGAAAAGATCTAAAATAAGAAGCTGATCCCAAAAAGAAAAAAGGCCCAGATTTTCTGCGACTCGACAATTTTCGATTAAAAATAACAAAATAAGTAATTAATGGAAGAGAGTAATAGATTTTTCTCTCAAAACTTTTGGTTACTAGTTTTGAAACTAGTTCTACAAAACAACAATTTTCGTTTAAAAATAACTAAATAAATAATAAATGAAAGAGAGTAATAGGTTATTTCTCAAAACCTTTGATTATTATTTCTAAAACTAGTTTTACAACTCGACAATTTTCGTTTTGAAACGAAAGGAATAATAAATGAAAGAAAATAATAGATTATTTCTCAAAACTTTTGGTTACTAGTTCTGAAACTAGTTCTACAGCGCAACAATTTTCTTTTTAAAATAGCGAAATAAATAATAAATGAAAGAGAGTAATACATTATTCCTCAAAACCTTTGATTAGTTAAAAATAGCTTTACAACTTGATAATTCTCGTTTTGAAACGAAATAAATAAATAATAAATGAGAGAGAATAAAATATTATTTCTCAAAACTTTTGGTTACTATATCTGAAACTAGTTCTACAAAACAACATTTTTCGTAAAATCAAAATAGACAATGAACGAAGAGTAATAGATTATTTCACAAAACCTTTAGTGATTAGTTCTGAAACTAGTTCTACGACTTGACAATTTTCGTTTAAAAGTAACAAAATAAACAATTAATGAAAAAGAGTAATAGATTATATCTTAAAATTTTTGGTTACTAGTTTTAAAACTAGTTCTACATCTCGACAATTTTCTTTTAAATAGAACGAAATAAGTAATTAATGAAAGAGGGTAATAGATATTTTTTTCTCAAAACTTTTGGTACTAGTTCTGAAACTAGTTCTACACCGCAACAATTTTCGTTAAAAAATAGCGAAATAAATAATAAATGAAAGAGAGTAATACATTATTTCTCAAAACCTTTGATTATTAGTTTTAAAATTAGTTTTACAACTCACACAACTATGACAATTTTCTTTTAAAAATAACAAAACAAATAATAAATGAAAGAGAATAATAGATTATTTCTCAAAACTTTTGGTTACTAGTTCTGAAACTAGTTCTCCAATGCAATATTTTTCGTAATAGCAGAATAAATACTGAAAGAAGAGTAATAGATTATTTCTCAAAACCTTTAGTGATTAGTTCTGAAACTAGTTCTGCGACTTAACAGTTTTCTTTTAAAAATAACAAGTTAAAAAATTAATAAAAAAGAGTAATAGATTACTTCTCAAAACCTTTCAGGATTAGTTTAGAAACTAGTAATACGACTCGACAATTTTCATTTAAAAATAACAAGATAAATAATTAATGAAAAAGAGTAATAGATTATTTCTGGAAACCTTTCGTGATTAGTTCTGAAACAAGTCTACGACTCGACAATTTTTGTTAAAAAATAACAAGATAAATAATTAATGAAAATGAGTAATAGATTATATCTTAAAATTTTTGGATACTAGTTTTAAAACTAGTTCTACATCTCGACAATTATCTTTTAAACAGAACGAAATAATTAATTAATGAAAGAGAGTAATAGATTATTTCTTAAAACCTCCGGTTTAATATTTCTGAAAATCTTCATTTTCATGTAAAGAACTGTGGCAAATATTCGAATCAAAACTTGAGTACTGAACCACACTAGTTTCGGCTGTCGTATTCCCGTCACGCCTCACCTCTTACTCGGTTGAAAAACTTTAATCTGTCGGTTTCTTAGAAGAACTTTTACGTGGGATCTTCTCTGTCTACGTAGACACTCGTGTAAGGTGAAGAAACTCTACGCTAAATAAATTTAAATTAATAGGTCCAATCGGTAGTCCTCATCGATTTTTAATAATTTGACAGCAAATCGGCAATACCGTGAATCCTTTATTAATTCGACATGTCACACGTCCGTTCCCTTTATGACGCCATCCCGAGAGCCGTATTCTACAACGGGATCTTTACGCTGTCACGTATTTTTCAGCAGGTATAGATTTCTAAACTGAACCTGCTGACACACACAAGGCGTCGTATGCCCCCCTTTAACACTAGATTTACGGACCGAGCCAATTTGACTCATTAAAAATTTAATCACTATATATATATATATATATATATATATATATATATATATATATATATATATATATATATATATATATATATATATATGACATGTCGTGGTACAGAGTTAAGGCGAAAGGACAACAGTCTTCTTGATAATAATAAGTTTATTAAACCATCGTTAAAGTAAAAATTGCGCCATTTTCACTTTTCGCGGAAGAAAAGCGTAGAGTGTTGTTGTCCGTTCCATGTCCACGCGCTGATTGGAACTTATCAGTTTGCAAGCTCATCAAATAGCTCAAAAATGCTTCCGCCTGACCGGATGATCCAAAAAGCTTACGCGAGAGTGGGTCTTTTCCATTTATTTTATTATTATAAAAGCGTTCCCTTTTTAAAATCGCTTTTAACTCACGCAGTTTCCAACTACCCCTTTTTTAGACCTGACATTATATATATATGTATGTATGTATATATATATATATATATATATATATATATATATATATATAACTTTAATATCACTTTTCAAAAACATACGTTGGTTTTTAGTTAAGTAATAAAATCTATGTAAACTTTCATTCCTTCTCACCGCAGACCCCTTCATTTCGCATTATCCAATGGGTTATACCTATTTTCACGGTGGTGAGCCAATTGGACTCACAGAATGGTTTAACAGTTAATCGCATCACATGAAATTCATGGGTCGACTCAAGTAAATATTTCACCGAAAGATTTTATTTTCTCAATGGGCTGAAGAACTAAGAAGTCAATATAGAGAAGAAGTCGAGAACACTTCCATTCCAAAGACAGAAATTCGTGCTACTGAAGCACGGAAGAATGGTCAAGTTCAACCATCATGCCAAAGAAACAGATGTAGAAACCATTGTGCTCAATGGAATAGAAATGTTGGTGGAAAATGGGTTTCAAAAACAGATTTTATAGATAAAAAATGTTTTCCATGAATTTTTGATAATAAACATTTTATTTAAATTCATTTGGAACTATTTTCTTTACAAAAAACTTCCCTTTTCTGATTAGCTCACTTCAGTAAAAATAGGTACAGGATCAACATCCGTAAATCGAGTGTTAACTTAAGACTCGCTTCAGCGGGAGCGAGTGACTCGGCGAATGTGTCCCAAGGTGAAGCTCATATAAACTAAATCGTGTGATTTAGGTGAGGTTTGGTACGGTATGGAACGTCATGGTCTACAATTTTGCTACACGAGGGCTAACGAGATTGTGACCTATTGTTGACAGCCGATCCCGCACGGCTACCAATATTCCTGCTCGAACGAAAAGCAGTGAAATATCATCCATAAAAATGCTGACTATGAAAGCGGATCTTCTTTCACGTGCTGTTTCAATTTTGCTCCCGATGAAAGGGAAAAAATGAGTTTTGAATTTCATAAATAAGTCTGCGTTCGTTTTTAGAATCCCACATATATATGGCACAGACAGAGCAAGAGATGGGGATTTTCTAAATTAAGGGATTTGGAATCGACGGTGCATTCTCGAATGCACCGTCAGCCATCGTTTAAATCGAATTCGAGGATTGGGAGATTCCCTTCCAATGTCGCTATGACGAATACCTTGCAACAGCTGGCTCTCGAAACCTCCAGATGGAGGGATCGTTACGGGAACGACCCCCCACACCCAACTAATGACACATATCTCACCCCTACTCACAAATACACGTGTGCACAGAGATATATATTTCTATAAATTCACACAGCGTATACATACATATATACAAAAAAGGACCTCTATCTATCCATTTTTCTCTCAATCTCTCTCTCTATAAATATATATATATATATATATATATATATATGTGTGTGTGTATATGTGTATATATATATATATATATAAATTATTTCACTTTAATATTTTCTTAAAAACCTCCTCTCTCCCATTTTAATTCCTTAAAATCTTTTTTCCAGCCTATCAATGTCTTCCTCAAAAGAGCATACTCGACTTCAAATTCTTTTAATACAATTCCCGAAGCTTTCTATCCTATAGATGTCCATTTTTTGTCTATTCGACACGTTTCCCAGCAGTCGCCGGCCAATGGCTCCGCGTTTTTCCCGATCTTGCACTTAAATTCGCCGAGTAAGGGGAAAATTCTATGTGTCTTCGCTCTCGGGTGCCCTTCTGTTCGAGCAGAGGGATTTTGGTGTTTTTTCTTTTGTCTGTCGTTGACCAGTAAAGATGTCCGTTTGAGCAGCTCTGAAACAAAGCTTTAATTTGGCTTGTGCCGTTCTCTTCCATGTCGGCCGACTGCATTTTTATGACTGCTAGCTGTTTAGTTTTCTCCTTGTCCAGCAGTTTTATAATTATTGGATTACACACACACACACACACACACACACACACACACACACACACACACACACATACATACATATATATATATATATATATATATATATATATATACTTATATATATATGCACAGTATTACTATTTGAGAACCATAGCGTAGCGAGAAATTTTTCGTAGGGAATTTCTCCCTTTAACTCCTTATTTAAAATAAACACATGCATCCTTATGGGGGGGGAGGAGATTACAATCCCTTTCCTTCGCTACGCCACTGTCGAGAGCTCCTTTATATATTGGAACAACCTTTTTCTCAATTTGTTTCGAAAAGGTCGACGCGTGGAAATAGACAAAACCCTTCAAAATAAGAGAGGGTGCCTGGGGTCCACGAATACATAAGATATAAATAAATGTTTTCATACAGATTTCAATTTTTAGACGGGGTCGTAGAGGTACCGTCGTTCAAATTTCCGAACGCTTTGTTTTTTTTTCCTATTCGTATTGGATAACTCGAACGTACGGCGAACGAGCCAGAATTTGAAATTCGTTTCGAACATTTGTTATAAATATAAACACTTAAATTTTCGTCAGGTTCTCAATGTATCTGTGTAACTTTACCGTAGAATTAAGAAAGTAGGCCTTCTACCCTCTTTCGTACTAAAAGGAAAACATTATTTAAGCATAATATCTTCGTACAGTCTTATTTGTTAAGAATAAATGACCGTATCTTTTTGGCAGGATTGAAATCCCAATAAGGCGATTTCACGCAGTAGGGCAAATTATCAACTTATGACAATTCTCGCTTTAGTTTCAAACGGAAGGGCAGTTTATTGTTTGTCTATTTTCTGTTGTAAAATTGAAAATGAATGGGAAGGGCATTATAGTAGTTCGTGACGTTGCGACAAATTGCCTTATAAGAAAAGGACAGACTCTCTCACCTTTTACTTGGTCAGCTTTAGTAGCAGGGGCACACGTAAGGGGGGTTAAGGTTTACTCCCCCCTGGATGGAACCTTCAAATATAAAGGCTTTTGAAGCACTAGTGGAATTTTACGCTCAAGATTTAGATACCTGTAAAGAAAACTTAAGTCTGAACTAAAATTCTGGTGTAAAAGATTAAAAAGGATTAGTAAAGACGAAGGTAGTGTTCCAAAAACTGCAGTGGATGCTCTCGGAATGCGCAATAAAGATGTAACACCAAACATTTTCAAACTTCTAGAAATAGGGAAGATCCTTTTCGTCTTTACACTGGCCATCGGTACCGGAGTTCGTGGGTTCGAATCCCATTGTGGCATGGATATTCGTAGCCGTTCGGAATCGGCTTTAAGCTGTAGGTCCCAGTGTCATTAGCCCTCGTGTTGCAAAAAGTAGACCGTAGCACTCCAAACCAAACCAGACCAAATCAACGGGTAATAATAGAATGAATGGATTGGCTCTCTTAAACATTCTTAGACAATTGACCCCTGCTGTACATTGACATTTTAAACGAACTTGTAAAAAATAACCCGTCGTTTGGATATTACTCTACAAATCAATACATTTTTGGCGTGTTTGTATACTGGTTTAATTCCCTATTTATTAGTAAGTTATTTTTTGGTCGAATTCATTGGTTTTCTATAGAATATTCACATTTATACGGTTATTATTCAGGTAGATGTTACATTATGATTAGTCTTTTCTGGATTGATTCATTCCTACTTTTTAATAAAAGTAAAATATTTCACCTCTTATTATAAAAAAATTATGTTCTTAAACTTAAAAAATCAAATCAAAATTTAGCTCAACAATGCTGTCTAAATAAAAAGTCAAAATTGTCTAGCTCTCTAAATTAAGGAAATAAGAGTGCTTTATTGCATACTCGAATTTCTTCTAGTAGTTTCAATAAATTATGAACCTCCCCCCCCCCTTGAAAAATTTCTGCGTAAGCCACTGTTTAGTAGTACGTCTATGATATTATATATCTCTATGAGAATTCCCACCTGTATGCACATAAATGGAAAAGAGCGAAATAGTCAAGACATTCTACTATCCGACGACCCCTAAAGAGGCCAGCGTGCCCGTATAAGGGGAGGAAGAAGAGGAAAAAATTCTAAAGGGACAGACGGCGAAAAAGAACACACGTGACCCGGTTAGGCGGCCTTCCGCTCGGCCACCGTTCGACATTCGGTACACCATGAGTAAGAATGCCTTTCTCTCCCGTTCGATTTTTAGAAGTCATGTAAACAGATTCATACATATAGACCGCTGGCAAAATGTGTCACGTGACTCCCATTTCTTCGAAGACAGCCATTTGTGAAGATTCCATCGTAATCGTATTAAGTATATCCGGGGCCCGATATAGAAAATTTTGTGACCACGAGACGGATGGGACTCCCCTCCTTTCCATAAAATATAATACAAAAATCAATGCTGCAAAACTGACTTGATCTTAGAAACAGTGTTATACATCAGAAATAGCGTAATAATAACTAGATGTTGTGGTCGAACGATAGCTGAAAGGTAGAGCGCTGCTCTTCGGTACTGTAGTTCGTGGGTTCAAATCCCGCTGCTGACATGGATATTCGTAGCCGTTCGAAATTAGCTTTAAGCAGTAAGTGCCGGTCTCGTGAGTCTTCGCGTAGCAAAACAACAGACTGTAGTGCTCCAAACTAAACCAAAAACTAGCTGTTGTGTGTGTGGTGGGGAACACTTTTGGCCTGATTAAATTCTGCCTTTTTTTCGTCACTGACTGTTTTTATCCTCATATACACATCCTCTTTGATATATATATATATATATATATATATATATATATATATATATACATACATATATATATATATGTAACGTAGTTGGGGGGGGGGGGAGGTTATAGACAGTATAACACAGAAACGTAATTCGTCAAACAATTTTTTGTAACCCATCTTTTTCTTTTCCTTATACTTTGGTCTGCTATAGCTAATGGGTAATAGAATGTCTCATATATCCGTGACAGTTAACTGGTTTGGTTTGGTTTTGATTTTAAAGCGCTATGGTCTATTTTTTGTATCACGAGGGCTGACGAGACCGGGACCTACTGTAATGAATAGTTAATGAATTTCGAATCTGAATAATCACGAATTTGGAACTTTGAGTTTTAAGTATTATTTCAAGTTAGTTAATAACCGTAAATGTTCAACAGTAATGAACAATCAAATCAGGTAACTGTTGTTTATTCTTGGGATTTGTATGAAGAATAGGTAGAACTCGAATTATGGATGAAATCAGTGGGCAATTATTGAACACGCCTTCTTTTTATTATACAACACATTACGATTCACAAAAACAACCCGAATCGAATCAGATTAGGATATCACGCATATAGTTTGGGTTTTACAATCGCTGAATAGCGCCATCTGGAATTCGGTGGCGAAATTAATCTAACACCTACTGCTTACAGCCCATTCCGAACGGCTACGAATACCCATGCCACAGTGGGATTCGAACCCACGAACTCCGGAACCGAAGGTCGGTGGCCTTACTATTCATTTGAGCGTTGCTTTAACGTGTGTCAGTAACGAAAGTTTGATTTGTAACTATACTGAAGAAAATTACTTAAATATTGTGCCTTTTATAATTGAGGGCTTCTCCAACCATTACACTTTAAATTATGGGTTTTTTTTTTCAAAGAGCGTTGAATACATTTTTGCTCCGCAGGGGGCGGTAGCTTAAAAAAGGTTGAGAATCACTGTTCTAAATCGTAACTCAGTCTTCCTGCAGTGTTCTATGACGACCCCTTACCGAAATTCGGGCGAGTTAAAAATTACTTGAAATGAACAAGTAGAGGTCTTTTTATCTCACGCCCTCAACAGTTAAAGGTAAAATGAATCTTCCATTTGCCACTATTGCGCTTAAACATCGACTAAGCTTACGAAACTTGGGGGGGGGGGGGAATCGGCATTTTATATCGAACGCATTTCCAAACGATACCAATCATCCATGTATGGAGGATTGCATGTCTGCCGGTTCTCGTTCGACTACCGACCTGGATTCGAAACCGAAACACTTTCACTCGAGGGCATTCGCGGCGACGTCGAGCTAAGGTCACTCGACGGTCAAGGAGGACGAAGCGACGATGCTATTTGCGAACTTTTGAAAGCGAAACTCGTCGGGTGTGGGTGAGTAAGCCAATAAATAGAAGATATAGATGCGGCGCGTTCTTTCCGAACGATGAGGTCCCCCCCCGCTTAATAATGGATTTGTGTGAGGTTTCTTTCTCATTATGAGTGAGAAGCCGTTTTGTTTATGTGTCACCCAATCTGCGGCGCGGTGTCGTATGATTCTTGTGTGACGTCGCTTTTCAGCACTTTCCGGGAATCCAGACTCGCGCGGTCACAGTGAGTAACCGAAGCCGATGACCGAAGTGGGACAACGGGCGTCATTGAAAAAAGAGCAGCCGCAAAAGAATCACGTCTCTGTGACGCGTTTCTCTTCGTTTGAGCGCAAGTTTATGCACAGAGGAAGTATTGTGTCGTGCTCCAACAATTACAATTCGAGGACGATGAAAAGCGACTCCCGCGATGACGGAAAATGTACAAACAGATGTCTGCCCGTGCGTGACCCAAACGATACGCCCCAAAGATAGAATGTCCAGCCACGGACAGGATGACTCTCGATCTTAATATTTGGGTAACAACTTACTACGAACACAATCCGAGTATGCGTCGTTGACTTTTCTGAATGAAATGGAACGTCATTCATCGGGAGGAGCGCCCACGTGACTCTTCGAGTGCTCGAAATGACCCCAAATCCACGCATCGCCAAAATATATCGCGGAGGTGAGGAATATCATGCCTGTTCCAAGCCGCATAGATGTGGAATTTTCAGTTTTTTTTTCTATAAATTAAACCACGAACATTTCTGCACAATTGGACAGCATTACTTTTACCATACTTGAAAATGGATTGACAGCTAGAGCGAATGTTATTTAAAACAGTGTCAGAACCTTCAAAATGACAGATTTGGACCAAATATATATATTGATTTTTTCTTTGCTTTTTGTACGCATATGAATGACTTTTTCGATTTTTTATTTTTTGACATTTTAAACTTACAAGAGATGATAGCTCTTCATGTAGTTTATTTTTTCTTTTGAAATGTATGTAATTACGCTTGCCGTACCTCGAAAGTCAATAATTCGATTTTTCTCATATGATCTCAAAGTATCCAAAGAACACGTATACATAGTTAAGCTATTTATTTATTATACCATTTTAGGAAATATTTATTTATTGTTCTTCCAATATAATTAAAATTTAAAAAAGTAATATGATCACGCTGTACAAGGGAAGGCGTTTGTCAGTTCGACCACTCGTCAAACCGTTCTAAAGTATCGTCTAAGACCAGGGATGGACACACTTTTCGGCCGAGGGCCAAAAATCGAATAAATTTGGCGGGCCAAGATACATTTTTCTAAAATTTTTAAAAACAATATACAAGTACCTAACGGTTTAAATACAATGGTCAATGAGATGAACGAAATTGCGATTTCATTTTTAAAAGTTCCTTATACCGAGGTTCGAAGTGAGATATACTGATTTTAAGGAACGATGCTCAATGCTCGTCTGTCAGTCTACTTCTGAAATGATTCTTTCTGAGGTTCAAAGTTGAAAACACCTATTAACATATAAGAAGCCAATATAGCGCCGATCTTCTGGGCGTGTGATAATAAATTTGGGATATAATATTGAAGCAAAGTAGAAAAGGAGATGGATATATAATATATAAATATATATTTCTTTTAATTTGCCTCGGACCGGCAACTTAAAATTCTATCCGCGGGCCGTAGTTTGTCCATCCCTGGTCTAAGATAAACCCTCTGAGGAATGTGAAGAAAAATTTTCATATACTTTACATTCATAAGGTTCATACTAACTTTCATAAGGTATAACATTTATAAATTAATTTCATTAAATTCCAAAGAATTTATGTTGGTCACCTTTAAAGTGTTAATAAGTGTTTTCTTTCATAATGGAGGGAAAAATTCATTTGAGTGGCGAAACTCGTTTCACTTGGAACGAGTAAAAATATCGGATTTTTAAAATTAGTAATTGTTTTCGTCATTTGTAAAATAGTTTTCGCTTTTTGTCTTGTGTAATATTGTTGTTTGTAAAATATTGGAATGTTTTTGTTGATTGTGGATAGGAATCTGTCCGTAATCTTTTTTCGTTAGCCTGGGAAGGGAGAGGTATCTTTTATCTGTGTATACAAAGTCATAGAAATACGAAACACTAAAAAAGCAGAATCTGAAACTTCAAAACGTACACACACATATGTATATACAGTGAACTCCACTTAATGTGATCCGTTTGACCCAGCATGATTTTCATAAAAATAACCAATTGATAACAATAAACGATACGCAAAATGAGATACATTTATCCCCCCCCCTTTAATTTACACGTACTCAATTTCAAAACAAAATGGAAAAACACACCTTATATTTAAGTACTCTATATTATCTTTTAAAAGATAAGAATTGTATACATAATTAAAAAAAAAATGGATCCATCGTTGACTGTTACATTTTTTTCTGAGAAGCTCATTGATAAATCGTTCGTAATCTTAATGTTTTTTAAAGTCACCGGAGCGGTGTTTTACTCCACGTTTCGACACATACAAGACATATTCAGAGGCTGAGAAATGTTTAACTGCGCTCACTTATATTTGGTAACCTGTCATAATGATGTAAAATTTCGATCTTTTGTTTTAACTTTCAATCATGTCGCTTTCTGGATTCCCTGTCGACAAGTTGCACGTAAACGAGCAAGGCATAAAATGGGAATACGCTCCTTCCCAGTTCCGAATAGAATGGGTTGCCTTCTGCTTATCTGACGACCCTTGACCACCAGCAGGGTTTGCGTATTTTTGAAAAATTCCAGGAACGTGTCATACCCCACTGCTTTGATCATTCCCCATTTCCCTAGTTTGAAGAGGGAGAATTCTCGGAAATTGAAACGGCAACGAAGGGAAAGGTTAGGTTCCTTCTGAATACATCATGAATATTCCTTTTCCAGTTAAAATGAGGTTCAAAAACGGATCCCATGAACCGATGTCACGATCCCATAAAGCGATCATTTTAACATACAAATGAATAGAGAAAATCGGGACCCAGTGATTTCGATAACAATAAGCGATGGATAACATGAACCGCGATCACATTAAGCGGAGTCCACTGTATGTATATATATATATATATATATATATATATATATATATATATATATATATATATATATATATATATTAGACGATCCGACAAACGTTATCCTGTTGTAACGCTGTCAATCCAAAAATTGAAAAATGTTTTTAAATATCTTATAAATTGAACCGTTGGGATGAAAAAGGAGGGAAAAAATTATTTAAAAAATACTCGATGCCACCACACGTGCAGTCGTCAAAAATGTCATTAGATTAAATTAAAATTCCCATATCACCTGCACGAGGATTCGATCTCGAGGACTTCCCGTTCTGGCGCCTGCGTGACAGATAAATCGGCGGCGAAGGGTTTCGAGCGGCATCATAATAATCTCGATAAGTGCGCCATTCTGGATTTTTGATAAAAAAAAAAAGAATTCTGTTGGATCCAAATGTGAATCTAAACCATTCTCGAATCAACCTAATTGCATAAACAAAATTTTATCCAAATCAGTCCAATCGTTTAAGAGCAGTTTTAGTACAAGCACACGGACAGAAGAATTTTATATATAAAGGTATAAGCATCGATATATTTACCCTCCTCCCACCGTAAACCTTATAATAACTTTATAATAAGGACCGTGGTATAAGGATGGGGGGAGTGAGTGTTATCTGTCCTTACATACTTTGAGTGTCCATGTTAGCGTCGAATTCCTTTCAATGGTGAATTTTATGTCTATTTCTTGTGTTTCAGCGATCCTTTTGAAGCCGATTTATTTCAATTCAGGTCGATTTAAGGTCAGGTTGCGAAAATGCTTTTAATTTTTTTTTGCCTTGAAAGAAGGGTAGGGGGGGGGGACCGAAAGACTACCAGGCCCTAGGCCCAACTTTGCCTTGATCGGCCCTCGATACAAGTACATATTTTTGACTCGATATTTAATACTGAGGTGGGTTTATAGTTATCAACTATTTATATATTTTACATCAGATAACAAAGAGGCAAATCTTTTGTTATCCGTACTAAGGGATATAATAATTAGTAATTCAAACTCCTACGTGTAGTGGGAAATTATATTAAAAAGAGACAGAGTTATGCAGGGGAAAGCTGAATTAATGAAAATGAAAAAAACACAGTCCCTTATTACGAAGAGAATAAGATTTTAAAGGAATTCATTACTCAGAATGCTTATTAATAACCTTGGACCATCATTTGCGAAATAATCAACTGACATAAACTTGTAATACAATAGAAAAGTCTACGTGGACAAAGCAAAAAACAGCTTCCGCAAAGTGTCACGGTTTGATTTCATTGGGTTTCATCTACAGTTTACTGTTTTGTAACACGATGGCTAATTACACTGGAGCGTAATGCATAAAAATCCAATTAAGAACTGCTAAGTACATCCATGCCTTCAGCGGGATTCGAGCCCCCGAAACAGAAGCTGCTATACAAATAACTGAACCACGAAATTTAGACTATTCCGTAGATCGCATGCGCGAAATAAGCTGAGTAGTAATAGCATTCACGAGTCTTTCACGCTTTTGCCAAAACCAAACAATCTAGACAGGTGCCTGAAAATTTCAACATCACCTAGTCAGTATAGTTTACTATTAGGCCGAGAATGGAGTATAATAGGAACTGTTGAAGTTTTTCGAAATATATACAAGAATCAGACAATCAAAGTCAAAGCGAAATAAAAAATAAATGAAATTTCAATATAAAATGGGCTTAAAATTGGACTCGATGTTTTAAGATTGTTTCGCAGCATCCATGCACCCATTGGCGCTCTTTTTTACCGTAAAAAATTTTCAATAACATATTCTCCCCGCTTCTGGATCAGTAGTCTTTTATATTTAGTTTTTTTATTGCTGGTAGAAAAAAAATTTCAAACTCAAATGCCTTACGAAATGCATGAATGATTTTTACAAAATCTAAATATAGTTTTCTTCCTTTGAAAAGCAATCAGTCGTATTTGTTTAACATTCGAAAAAAAAAAACAGTTTACGAACCCCAGTTATAAATTTATGTTCTTAACTATAAATATTTTGGTTATAGCAGGGGTTTTCTTTCAGTCAAGATATTTATATGCCCTATATATTCTCAAAATGAATTTACATTCCCCTATAACAAGCTTTAAGTGGCAATTGGTTTTTTAACCTACATTAACAATAGATTGATCCAATACCTATTTTTACTGCAGTGAGCCGATCTGACTCATACAAGAAAATTGCAGTTTTTTGCGAAGAAAATAGTTCCAGATTAATTTAAACGAAATGTTTCTTATCCAAATATTCATGGAAAACATTTTTTACATATAAAATGTGTTTTTGAAACCCATTTTCGGCAAACATTTCTATTCCATGGAGCACCATGGTTTCTACGTCTGTTTCTTTGGCATGATGGTTGAACTCGACCATTCTTCCGTGCGTCAGTAACCTGAATTTCTGTCACTGGAATGGAAGTGTTCTCGACTTCTTCTCTATATTTACTTCTTACTCTGCAGCCAATTGGAAAATAAAATCTTTTCGGGAAATATTTACTTCAGTCGACCCATAAATTTCATGTTATGCAATTAACTATTAAACCCTTCTATGAGTCCAATTGGCTGACAACCGTAAAAATAGGTATACCCCATTGGATAATGCAAAAGGAAGAGGTCTGTGGGGAAGAGGCATGAAAGTTTACCTATATTTTATTACTTAACTAAAAACCAACTTATATTAAAGTTTTATATATATATATATATATATATATATATATATATATATATATATATATATATATATATATAGTGATCCAATTTTTAATGAGTCCAATTGGCTCGGTCAGTAAATCTAGTGGTAAACTAACATATGTATATAAACACAAGTTAAAAAGCTATTAAAAGAGGCTAAATTTGAGGTTATGAAAAAAAACCCGTATAAATAATCATAGAAAGGAAAACATATAAACGAAATTCTCAAAAATTCGAGGAAATTTATAACTCAAAATCTAGCATAAATAAAATAATAAAACTATGTTTTAAGTAGGTTTACTGCTAAAAACTACAGTGGCCTCCGCTTAATGGGATCGCGGTTCATGTTATCCATCGCTTACTGCTATCGACATCACTGAGTACCGATTTTCTCTATTCATTTGTATGTTAAAAGGATCGCTTTATGGGATCGTGACATAGGTTCATGTTATCCGTTTTCGAACCTCATTTTAACTGGCAAAGGAATATTCACAATCTATTCAGAAGGAACCCATTCTTTTCCTTCCCTTCGCTGTTGTTTGAATTTCCAGAATTCTCCCTCTTCCACCTAGGGAAATGGGGAATGATCAAAGGAGTGGGAAATGACACTTTCGTGGAATTTTTCAGAAATACGCACATTCTGCTGATGGTCAATGGTTGTGAGATAAGCAGAAGGCAACCCATTCTATTCGGAACTGAGAAGGAGCGTATGCCTTGCTCGCTTACGTGCAGTTTGTCGATGTGGAAGCCAGAATGCCAAATGATTGAAAGTTAAAACAAAAGATCGACATTTCAAATCGTTATGACAGGTTACCAAAAATGAGTCAACTCAATGCTGAAGTGCAGTTAAACATTTCTCAGCCTCTGTAAGTGTTGAAACGTATCTTGCAAGTGTTGAAACGTGGAGTACGACACCGCTCCGATGACTTTAAAAAACATTATGATGACGAACCATTTATCAATGAATTCCTTAGAAAAAAATGGTAGACAGTCAACAATTGGTTTTTTAATTTATGTATACAATTTTTGTGTTTTAAACGATAATATAAGTATATAAATATATGAGTTTTTTCATTTTATTTTTAAATGTAGTACCAGTGAATTAAAGGGGAAGGTACATTTATCTCATTTTGCATATCGTTTAATGGTATCAATCGGTTATTGTTATGAAAATCACGGTGTTCCAAACTGATTACATTAAACGAAGTCACTGTTTTAACTTAAAATCCTGCGGAAGAAGCGAAGATTCAAAACTGTAGAGCCGGAACTATGGCGTACCAATGGAAATATTCGCTATGAGCGTCCTATTGTAGACCAAAAACTAGCGTAAACAATCGGAATGCAAACGAGGACCATTTAACCCAACATAAAAGCCTTAAAAATTCACATACACTTACTTCGCGCTGCAAAGTCGGTCCATTTTGCAAGTTTCTGTCAAAGTCGTCTATTCAAATTCACCTTTTCACCTTGCTGTCGACTCCCATACGGACGATTATTCACCAGCAGGAAAATATCTTCAGCTGGGTGCACTACTCCAATATACAGGATACGTTGGCCATATCGAAATCTGCATTCTGACGATTCTCGTCTCTGATTGGGTACGACTCATTTGATTTTTTCCATATCGGACGGGTAAAGTTCTCATATGTAGTCGAAAGAGTCCCGTGAAACGGTCGTCAGTGCGTACGCACTAGTGTCATAACGCCCTAATAGGAGACAAAAATGAAGATGAAATTAATAATCCCCTATATAATAATAGCCTCCGTTTGTCCTGGAAGGGAGGAAGCGGTTGAACCCGGAATGGATAAAGGCATCCATATTAGATTTTTGATCAATTAGAGTTAGCAAAATTCAAAGCGAGTTCGAAATACACCTGTTCCCCCCTTTTCGATTGTTTAATGCCATTATTTCAAGCTCTGTTGTCCCCGGTTAAGAGCAGAACATTAAATTTATCAATTTATCACATAATAAATAGGTAAAAATAACATTTTTCTAACATGATGACGTCATTCCTTTAACTATATCATTTAATCAGTTTTTATTTTAAATTATTTAAATATCGTCTGCATGATTTTCATCCGTTTTATCGCTGAACTTAGATAGGACGTCAATAATTTTCTTTTATATTTGGCTTCAATAATAGATTAGGTACCTATGTGATAAGTTTAAATTGAATCATCGATTAGTTTTAGTTACAATGAAAATTTTATCGCCGGTATGAACAACACATTCTTTTCATAGAAGTCTAGGAGTCTATTTCGAAGACTCATAAATATCTAGCGTTTAAGCTAAATATCTTTGAAAATGAAAAAGTTTGTTCGTTTGGGTGTTCGTTTTTTATACATAGCCACGCGGTTTGCAACGGATTCGCCAAATTTTGGACATCATTCCTATAGATCGCCCAATAATCACTATCAATATTAAAACCTATGCCGTCCATCCTACACGTAATAGTCAAGACAAATTAAAGTTGGCAACTAACATGCGGTCAGTAAAGATAAATTATTGAGCGTGTACCAGATAATTCTCAACCAAAAAAAACAAACCTTTTTTTTACCTGCCTTA
>JAGEOH010000383.1:32500-50000 GCA_032207245.1 Pardosa pseudoannulata
CCGCAGTTGGCATAGATGTTCGTGACCGTTCGGAATCAGCTTTAGGCGATAGGTCCAGGTTTCACGAGCCCTTGTCGTAGCAAACTGGTAGTTCGAACCACTCCAAACCAAACCTACGATATTTTCCAGATATCCACTATGCGCAGCAATAATGTGGCGTATTCTCAGAATGAAATTATCAGAAACTCGCGTAAAAGTCTCGGGCGGGACGGCTTCCCATGCAAAACAGATGTACTGCTCCAGTTATTCGATTGTTTCTGGATAGTGGCTGTGCACCTGGTCTTTTACGAGTCCCCACAGACAAATATCGTAGTTCAGATTTTTCCAGACTGCAGCGCCATCTGTCGTGGAACATTGTAATTCATTTTGAATGTTTTTCTGCCTGAAAAATGACTATTGTCCCAAGCCTACTGCAACAAATTGTGTATTTCTATATCACTGTCCGTTTAGTTTTTATTGATTTTTCAAATATACCGGTCATTTTTGAAACACCCTGTAAAAATCAAATACTCTTATCAATAGCAAGATGCTACAACGTCTATTTCTTTAAAAACCTAAAAAACAGCTCAGTATTTTCCGTGTTTTCATTAGAGGAAACGACTCCTGTTGCCATATACGAAGTATTCACTCCTCCTCCTTTATTGTATAATACTTACTGCAGTTCAGTAAGCAATGAAATAAGGAAAATGTAAATTCCGTGTACAAAGTGAATAAGTGTTGCTGGCATTGTAACATAAAAAGGAATAAACTAAAGAGGCAACCCTACTTCAAACGATTTTCGCCTTTCTTAAGTACCTTCATTATTCGTACGTATATCGGAGGATTAGAGGAAGCAGTGTCCAGAATAGGGTGGAATGGCAGGGCGCCGCTTTTCGGGACGGCAGTCCGTGGGTTCCAATCCCACTCTTAACATATACACTCAAGACCACCTATCAATAACGAGTTGGCCCACCTTTGGCGCGCAACACAGATTCAACCCGCCTTGAAATTGAAGTCACAAGTCCTTGGTAGATGGCCCGAGACAGATTGTGCCAGATGTTTAAGTAACGGTTACGCAAATCCGAGATATTGCGAATGGGTGGTCTTTGAACTCTCAACTGCCGTCCCATGACATCCCAAATGTGTTCTATCGGATTGAGATCCGGTGAGTTAGGCGTTGTTCCGAGCCTTCGATCCTTTACAATCTGCCCTCTATCAAAATCACTTAGATCCGCAGCCTTTCCCAAAACACACAGAAGTAAGTGAAAGGATGATTCTTCAGACTCTCCAGCAGCATTTAAATACCACTTCTACCTGGTCACGTGCCTTCCACGTCATCCAGGCGAGTTCATTGCAAAATGTAGGGGTGGTCATCATGTTTTGGCTCTTGAGTGAGTTTGGCTCTCGTAGCCTTTTGGAATCGGCTTTGTCCTCGTGTAGGAAAAGAGTAGATCGTAGAGCCCCAAACCAAGATTACCCTACTTGGAATACAGCCCACGAGCAGTCAAACCTACAATACGATAAATTGTTCTGGTGTTCCATAATTTAAAAAAAAAAATGTTCTTCACAGCCTTTCCTTTTTCCTTCGTTCTTTTCAGCACCCGAAATAGCCTCATTTGTAGAATACGAAAAAAAGCACAATCTTTAGAACAATTATGTACATTTCTACTCTATTCTACGATCGTGCTAGAAAATAGGAAAAAAATAGGAATAATATACTCTTATATCGATTGACTGAAAATGAGCATAATTTTTTAATTACTGTTTAGAACGAAATTTTAGAATGGAATGTGTTTCATCCCCTATATTATCTGACCCCTAAGTTATCTGACCGCCTGTCCTCGAATTTAGGAAGCGGTCGGACCTGGAATGAATGGAGGTATCCAGATTGGATTCTTGATGAGTTAGTGGAAAAGCAGACGACTCAATTTATCACATAATAAATATGTAAAAATAAATTTTTTTCGTGCATTATGACGTCACTCCTCTCATTGAATCGTTTCTTATTTTAATGATTTAAATATCGTCTGCATTATTCTCATACGTTTTATCGCTGAGTTTAGAAAGGACGTCAATCATTTTCTTTAATATTTGACTTCAATAATAGATTAGGTACATTTGTGATGATTTTAAACTGAATCCGCGATTATTTTTTGTTGCCACGAAAATTATATCACCGGTATTAACAACAAATTCTATCGACTTCCAGGGTGTAGTGGAAATAAAAGTTTCATTCCTTTGCTTCCATTCATTAATGTAGCAAAAATAATTGATCTTTAACGATCATTTCGACGTAGCTGAGAAAACTTTGAATTATCTTTCTAAATGAATTGAACGGGATTCTAAACTGCTTTCCCAGTATCGGGAGACTTTAGAGGAGTATGAAGATTAACAAATGATTGAGCGTGTACTTGATAATACTCGGCCAGAAAACAAACCATTTTTTTCCTGCCTTATAGGGTACTTTACAATACTGGAAAATTAAAAATTTTACTGATCATGTCATATGACGGGCTGCATGCTAGTTCTTCAATGAATGGAAAACAGTCCGTTCTAAAATTTCGCAACATCCTTTTTTTGCTGCGCCCGGGGACAAACGCGTGAGGAGAACGATAGCCGCAATCCAATATTTCGTAATAACACGACCATTGTTAGGCGCGGCACTCCTGCTCTGGAATCTCACTCATAGGATCTAAAAGGGATGTGCAAACGGACGTGCCGTGCGGATCTTTGACTAAAACAAAAGTGTGCCTTCGGGGTACGACGAGACAGGTGGAGGACGTTCGAGCAACAAATTCAATTTGGAAAAATTTCGTGAATGAAGCTGTTTTGCGGAATCGGAAAACATTTATATTTTTATGTTTTGGAATAACACGAAGTTTCTTGACCGAATAGAAATAGAATGAAATAACAATCAAACCGTGTGATTCGCAGTATGTCTAAAATCGCGTCGGGTGGGGGGCAGCTGACCCCGATTTATAGAATCCATGGTGTTGATCGAAAAGAACAATGCATTTACACTAGGAATAGTAACGGTTATCCGGTCAACATACTGCATCCAACCTATCCGGCCACTAACCGGATAGTTGGCAGCAGCCGGATATTGCAATCATCCGGCAGTACATCCGACCAAAAATTATACACACACAAATAAAATAAATATAACAAAGAAAATGCAAAATGTTAAACAACATACTATAGGAGACAATGCGTATAAGTATTTTGGAGTATTATGAAAAAAAAAAGCTTTATGGAAAAGAATTATGATTTACTCATGCATTTCGAAAAGTATACAGAGATAGAAAAATATATATTAAAGTACTGAGTTTCTTACCAATCGACGTTTCTGACACAGTTCAGATGCCGTTTAGGCAACCTTTATATATATATATATATATACATTTGTACATTTTCTACATTCCGGTGTTCTGCAATTAGAATCAATATCTAGTTTTGTTTCCATGCTTGGAAGTTTAGTGCCGAACCCTTTTTCGCATAGGCACCGATTCTTCAACATTCTATTTTGATAGATTTTCCAAACTGGGTCCAAAAGAACCACTCCACAGTTCTAACGTATATTACTTTCGGGCACTGATGAGTTTCAGTTTAGGTTACTTTTCACGTAGTTTATTTGCGATAAAAAGTGAGTGAAATAACTACAGAATGTCGTTCGTATTTTTTGGAAACGATTTTCATACTTAAGTTTCCTGTATTAATGCCGTTTTTTATGCGGTAATTTGCTCCTATCGGATAGCCAGGTTCATTGACATTAACTGAAACTCGAATTTTCCATAAAAGTAAGCTTACTTTAGTATTGGCGTGTTCTTTTTGTCCCATTCCTCGTGGACCATTTTCCAAAATTCGTTCAGTTTTCTTGACTGCCGTTTTCGTAAGGCTCGCATTAATAAACCAAAACAGCAAAAGTCCGTTGAAAAGCGTCGAATGATTTTAGTGGTATTTCTTTTAAACATTGCTTGCCAGGGTCTGGTCAGAAATCTGGTCTAAAATGACAATTTGATTTAATCACATTAATAAAAACTACTTATATTTTTTGTTCGTTTTTTAATACATTTTCTGTTCATGCAAGCCAGCATTGCTTTTTTGTTCTTTTCCCAAAGGCCATCTATCGATATTAGCACTGATATACTACGAGTTTGCTCGTAGCTGCTGAAAAATGGCAAGTAAACACTGTACGAAGTAACTCGTCGTTGGCGTTCTTGAAAAGAACACAATCTACGAGTTATCTCGTAGTGCGAGTCAACGTGTTAAATGGGAAACGCTTTATCCCTGTTTCCAATTCTCTCTTTGCAAAAAAAGCGGCAGTTGGTTTAGACGTGACTAAAGGCTTGGTTCCTACGAATCTCCTCTTGTCCAATGTCCTTTCCATATAAGGCTGGGATTTCTTTTTCAAAAATGGGTTCTAAAAGATACCGCTGATAGTAGAGAGAATTGATTTACAACATACCGTTGTAACAAAATCGAACAACTATCATGAATCTCTTTCGGAACTTTATGTATCTATGTATCTAATCTATTATGTAAGCTAAATATAAAAGAAAATTATTTGTTTAATATCTAAGTTCAGTGATAAAACGTATGAAAATAATGCAGATGGTATGTAATTTAAAATAAGAAATGATTCAAAGAGATGGAATGTCGTCAAAATGCTGGAAAAAAATGTTATTTTTACCTATTTTTATTATGTGACAAATTGATAAATTTATACCAACGAAGGCACCGACGAAGTCATTTCGTACGGTCTTTCCCGTCCGTTGAGCAACAGAAAATGGATTTTTTTTTCGATGACCGTCACCTCAGTAGATCCATGCCTCACCAAGTGTTTATATTTTTCAGCAATTAGGTGTTTTTCATATTCTACCATTCGTATTTCTCTCTCAGCAATATGCTTTGGCAAAAAAGGGTAAACTTTAGATCTAAACATCTTTTTTAACTTCCAATCTTTATTAATTGTTTTACTTACAGTCCCAGAAGACTTTCCTAGTTTCCATGGAATGGATCTTTGAGTCCGCGGATTTTCTTTTGGGATCAGGGACTTCCCTTTCTCGATATTTACCATGGCAACGGGTTGTAGGATGGTGCTTTTGCAGTCACGTTTTAATGTTTACTTTCAGATATTTTTTATTCCTTTCCAATTTGATATATCATTAATATCCCTTTTTTTAATGAAGTAACTGCCATTTTTACACCGCTTTTTAACGTGCTGATACCAGTATTTATCCTCGGAAAGAGCAGTTACGTCATTTTCGAACCATTTATCCATTTTAGGAATCGTTTCCAAATTAAATCGTTTTTTCCCTTCCCATCCAAAGATAGCAGACGATAATTCTGGAGTTCCCCAATTTATGTATCTAAAATGCAAATGAGAAAATATATTAAAAATCATTTTCATAAAATGCAAACGATGCAATGTGTTACAAAATCGTCTTCATAAAATGCAAACGATAAAATGTATACCAAAATCGTTTTCATAAAATGCAAACGATAAAGTGTATAACAAAATCGTTTTTATAAAATGCAAATAATAAAATATATTACAAAACCGTTTTCATTAGATGCAAACGATAAAATATATTACAAAATCGTTTTCATAAAATGCAAACGATGAAATATATTACAAAATCGTTTTCATAAAAATGCAAACGATAAAATGTATTACAAAATAGTTTTCATAAAATGCAAACGATAAAATGTATTACAAAATCGTTTTCATAAAATGCAAACGATAAAATGTATTATAAAATCGTTTTCATAAAATGCAAACGATGAAATATATTATAAAATCGTTTTCATAAAAATGCAAACGATAAAATATATTGCAAAATCGTTTTCATAAGATGCAAACGATAAAATGTATTACAAAATCGTTTCATAAAATGCAAACGATAAAATATATTAGAAAATCGTTTTCATAAAATGCAAACGATCTTCGGACACCGATTTTTTTCAGTTGAACGTATTATACGCGCATAGTGTCTATGGCTAAGAGCTCGCGGGGGTCCGATCCTAAGCGAACGGGCCGGCGAGAGAAAAGACGTCTCTCCCTCCCCCCGTGACCGCGAATCTCTCGTTCTTTTTCCGAATTCTTGCTTTCGAGGCGTTCGTCAGAAAAAGAGCCGGAGCCGGAAAGGTGAACGCACTTCCCTTTTCTTTCTCTCCGACCCGCGTGCGATGCGAGGTGAAAGGACAAAAGGAATCGCTTACACAACAGTTGCGCCTGTTTACATACAGTGTGGGGGAGCGCGCATCTCTTTGTGGCCACTGGATTCTCACTTTGCTTTGGACAAAAGTACAGATAAATGCTAACAATTTAGGGATAATTTTACAAAAAAAATGTACAAGATTACATCAAAAATCCATTTGGTATTTGTTAAATTTAAAAAAAAAAAAATGTGTATTTGCTAGAAATTTTATGTAATAATAATTTGCAAGTAAATTACACTACTAAGAAGCAATAAATAAATTTAGAAAATATACTGTTATTACGATAATTTTGTATATTTATATTTTGAACTTTGGTAATTATATATGACATGTTCAGAAACTTTCATGCTTACATTTGAAGAAATGTTTTCAGATTCGACGTTTATGAGATATAAAATGTTATTATAAAAAGACACATACAGTGGACTCCGCTTTATGTGATCGCGGTTCGTGTTATCCATCTCTTATTATTATCGACATCACTGGGTCCCGATTTTATCTATTCATTTGTATGGTAAAAATGATCGCTTTATGGAATCGTTACATCGGTTGTTAATGGGATCTGTTTTCGAACCTCATTTTAACTGGCAAAGGAATACACACAATGTATTCGGAAGGAACCCATTTTTTCTTTCCCTTCGTTCTTGTTTTAATTTCCGAGAATTCTCCTTCTTCCATAAGTAGAAAAAACAAACGAGTGGGAAATGACACGTTCCTTTAATTTTTCAGAAATACGCACACCCTGCTGGTGGTCAGTGGTTGTCAGATAAGCTGAAGGCAAGAAATTCTATTCGGGACTGAGAAGGAGCGTATTCCCATTTTATGCCTTGCTCGCTTACGTGCCGCTTGTGGATGTGGAAGCCAGAAAGCGAAATGATTTAACGTTAAAACAAAAGATCGAAATTCTAAATCGTTATGACAGGTTACCAATAATGAGTCGGCGCCATGCTGCAGCGCAATTAAACATTTCTCAGTGTCTGAATTGCAATGAAAGTATGGAAACGTGGAGTAGAACACCGCTCCGACGACTTTAAAAAACGTTATGATTAGGAACGATTTATCAATGAGCTTCTTAGAAAAAATTGTAGATAGTCAACAATGGATCGATTATTTTTATTATGTATACAATTCTTATTTTTCAAATGATAATATATACAGTACATAAATATAAGGTGTGTTTTTTCATTTTATTTTGAAATTGAGTACGTGTGAATTAAAGGGGGGTGTAAATGTATCTCATTTTGCATATCGTTTATTGTTATCAATCGGTTATTGTTATCGAAATCACGGTGTTCCAAACGAATCACACTAAGCGGAGTCCACCCGAAGGCTGTGCACGAAGACGCGAGTGTAGGAATAGGGTTGTTTCGAGGCGTGCGCAGTCAGGCCGAAAGTGACCCGAATGAGCAGGGCAGTACCGGGATTCGCGATTTCGAATCCCACTAAAGCATGAATGTTCGTAACCGTTCTGAATCGTCTTTAAGCGGTAGGTGCCAATCACATTATCCCTCGTGTGGCCAACAGTAGACTGTTGTGCTCCTAAACAAACCTTGCAGTGGGGGGACGACCTCTGGTGGCACAGAGTGAAAGTAGAGGCTGTATCTCTTGTTAGAAGTAGACTCGTCATTGAGACAGATTAATAGATCAGAGAAGCTTCTCACACAAATTCAAATTGGAATAAAAAATTTTCCTTTTTATCAGGTTGAGGTTTTATGTCATTGCTTAGGACTGTGCGGATTCGATCGTCATCCTCACCCTGGTAGGACAACGAACCTCGAGCGGGTATCGTGTAAACGTCTCCCTGATTTGTCAACTCCTGTATTCATGAAACATTTTTACTAATTATAGAGGGACGAACCTCTTACATTTATTGAATATACTTAAACTTACTATTTATTTCAAAGTAAATATTTATTTCAATTTCAATTTAATATTTATTCCAGTATGACATCATAAGTAACGGTTAGAGTGCTGATCTTCCGTACCGGAGTTCCTGAGACCGCAGCGTGAAGACCCCCTCCCCTTTGTTCAGAACACTAACGACCGAAATCAGCTTATCTGAATCCCTCCTGTTTCGACCCGACTACAATAGCGTTTCGATGCCGTGTCTGGGATGTTGACAGTTCGGTTGAATAGCCGTCACAGTCCTGATCGGTCGCGGTCATGATCCCGGAGGATTGTCTCGGAAATTCCGGAATCGGGAAAGCTAGCGAATGAAAATTCAACTAAAAAAACTAGCTGTAACCTTATCTGGAGTTCTCAGGTAACTGGAATCGTGACTGACCAAAAAACGGTTGGCGGGACCGTCACCGACCTTCAGGTATAAAATGCCTAGAATTTGGCGTTTCGGGGCTTTTCGACATTTTTTCTTTGGTGCATTGATCTCGTAGAGACTTCCGCGACTTTGGACAGGAGCCAGCTCTTTAGCGATTAAGTTCGGGAGACTCGTAAAGTCCACCCACATAAGGAACGGCAGGGTCTCGGACACCGAACGGGAAATAGATTGGGTTCTTGTTGCACCCTGGAAAATCTCCCCATCGTGTGAGAATATTTAATTATTTTTTTTTTCGACCGTGATCGTCGTGGAAATGCTATGCAAGCAACAATCCTTTACATTTCGACTTGTTGTGGGATATTAAAATCCCTTTGTATATAGCCAGTGTTTACTCCAGAAAATAAAAGTGATTTCCAGTTCTGTTAAGTCTGTGATCCTTCTTCACCCAAGAACATTGAAGGCGTCACATACAAACGAATAATTTTCGTTATAATAGATTTATTTGTTATGTTGTGTAAACAAAGTGCTGTAGAATTTTATAAGCTATAGAACTGGTAGATAGATTTAAGTCGATGTAAAAGATATAATGTAATAAAGTAATGCCGATGTAATAAAGTAAATTTTCTAGCTATTCTAGTTCAGTCGGCAAAGACATCGATCCCGCAAATAAAGGATTGCGAATTCGAGGTTGGAGCAAGGAAAATATCTGCGTGTTCCTTACTGGTTGCTGGGGCACGTCAAATTGGTTCGTGTTCGCCATGTTCTTCAAGTGCCCATACGGTACCTCTATAACGATGGCAATTGAAGCCTGGGGATTTTATGTTGGGTCCCTGCTTATAATTGAGCCCCTTAGTTTGTGTTGCCTTGGAGGGTAATTATTGGCCGTCTAGTTTTTCAACTAAACAAAACAAATGCCCACACAAAATACCATGCGCAGTACAAGATGGAAGTCGATCGGTCATGTACTGCGAATGACTCCCGATAGAATACCGTCGGTTGCACTGACTTGGGCACTAGAGGAAAAAGATCGCATGGAAGACCACGAATGACTTGGAGAAGAATGACAGAGAGTGAGGCGAGGCATAAGGAGGTTGAGCGGAAGCAATATCTCTCACCCAAGACCGTAGGAAATGACGACGCAGACTGAATGCCTTATGCGTCATTTGGCCCAAAATAGAATGACGATGATATGGTTTTACCACGTTAAAATAACTAACAATTATCTGCGGCTTGGTAGTTTCGCATGCTATAGAAGTAAGTGGAATCAGATCCAGCAATAGAGATAATTTAAAAGCAAAACCATATGTTAATCTTGTCGATATATAAAGTCCTACAATGTTGACCCAAATGACAAAATTCTAAATTACAGAATACTCAAAAGTTATGGGGACATCTACCTTCCCTGAAAAGGAAAGTTATGTCCAAGAAAGCAAATAGCGTCCACAGAAAGGGACGTTAAGCATTAATGGGTTAAGTGAGCAACTAATAGAGAACCCAAGGATAAAACGATGCCAATGTGGCGCCGCATTAACGTCTCTTTTAGATGCACGGCTTTGATTATTCTGCGAAACACCCAAAAAAGGGTGGGTGGATAGACTCGTGCTGTTGAAGAAGTTGCGGTTTTTCTGCACATCGGGATCGAATCGAGTGAACGTCGCCCTTCATCACTCACACACCGCAAAGGGAAGCCATTGCAGATACGCCCCGAAGTTGGCACTTATGTCGGATGAATGGCAGCGTTGCCACGATTGATGTCAAATTCACCCTCAGCACTCGAATATAAGAGACGCGGGAAATTCCACCCTTTAATCCAATGATACAATGACAGTAGTCTCTTCTTAACCCTTTTTTTACTCTCGACCGACGATATACCGTCGTTTACAACGCGTGAATGCCGACGAGGATATATCGTTTCACATCTCGGTATAAATATATAAAACGTTATAAATGGTTTAATTTCCTTATAAACCAATTTGGAAAAGCTATTTATGGATTTGGTTGGTGCCTTATCCCATGTATGATTTCAGAGAGGGTTGCCTTTGCCTCAAGTGGTTGGACTTCTAAAGGCTCCTCCACACTTTGGCCCACTGCAAGCCATTACCACTGTGTGGAAGGGGTATGGCTTATCGTGGTCGAAAGTGGCAGACGATAATAGGGCGTTGGCAGAGAAAGCCTTCGGGAACGCGTTTCCTCCATCAAAGGCATTCTGCCTGCGCTACTAATGTACGCAGTAAACTCTATAGACGCATCCACGTGCTCGCTTTTGTTGTGCAACTTTTGTAGCATTTTACAAAAAACATTCACTTTTGCTGAATCTGTTTGCAACTTCAAAATTTCCCTTCTTCCCACTCTAATATTTGGACGATGGATATTTCCTGATACGTCGGAGGTTGTTCCATTTCAGAAAATCAGTTTATGTGGAAAATTACACACATATTATTTACTAAATAAACAAATATACCGAAGAGAAACGTTCGTTGAGTTCACGCAAATGTTATTAGGGAATTTTCCATATGTGCAGATTAAAAGAAATTATTTATGTTAAATAAATAGCATATTTAAAACATTCTGAAATTTCGAACATTCAATATGTCGGTGAACCATTTTGTTTTACTCTGCAAGTCAGCATGAGTGCATAAATATACTGGTGTGCAAAACTTAAGCAACAGGTTTTTTGCTGTTGAGGAGCTACTGGGAACTACAGATATCACTCGAACGGATTGGCCAGCGTACTCCCCTGATTTAAATCCCGTGGAACATGTGTGGGATGTTTCGGGGAGACGCATTGCAGCACGCTTACATCCTCCATAGAACACCCAACAACTCGAACAGATGCTGATTGAGGAATGGGAACTCCTACTACAAGAAATGTTGGATCGGTTGGTTCTGAGTATGCGGAGACGGTGCGAAGAAACCACTGCACTTAGGGGAGGGCCTATCCCATATTAAGGGACATCTGCTTGTCGTTCTTCCTCTGGGATAGACAATCATGAGTCATGATACTATGCGTTCAATAAAGCTTGTTTTTTGTTTGGTTCCATACCGTACGCATTCTATTCCTTTTTCATCGCCGATGCCTTCGTCTTCCTTTACGTACATAATATTCTCCCTCATTTCTGAATTTCGTGTCTCTCAGATGATTTGTCGTGGAGTTATCGCAAAAAACCCACCTGTTACTTAGGTTTTGCATACCAGTGTACATGGAAGACAGACTCGGAAGGTCAGAGAAGTACCTATGCTTAAACTTGTACACAGTACTGGTAGTGTGGCACTTAGGCTTAGCTTGGAGTGCTGTGGTTCACTATTTTGCTATATGATGACCAATAAGACCGGAACTTAGGGCTCAAACCCGGTTCCGAACGTCCGCGGACATTCAAACCCATGCACTGTGATACCGAAGCGCCTTAGCCATGCGGGCATCGTACAACCAAATCTACGTAAGTGCGACTATTATCTTCCCGCCAACAACTAGTAACTGCTTAGTATAGTTGCTGACTCTAAAGCTATCCGCGAGTTATTCATGTGAATAACTTTTGCTTCCGATTTAAGTGAGAATTAAGTTTTAATTCGGATAGCTCGTTCCACGTTAGCCTAAACCGCATCTCACTTTCAATCTGTTTTAAGATAGATCATTTCTCTAAGCAAAAGAGAAATAAATGAAAAAAGATAGTGAAAAATCTGCCCAGTATTCTTCGCGTGCGTCACTCCAAAATGTGAAGCGAGTCATTAAAAGGTCTCCGTTGACGCGACAGCGGCGGTGGCGTGTTATTCAAATATTGACCATTCGTTTAAGCGCCGGACCTCTCCCTCCTCCTTTCAGTCGAATGATTTGCTCGGTCGGTGCCGGACTCTCCGGCGAGGTGATATTCTACATAAGAAATTTTGTGGATTAGCACCATATGTTCAATTTGTTGCTGTCCGTTGAAGCCACTGAAAGACTGAACTATTCACTGACTCTGTACTAAACTATTCTTGCCACATAACTCTCTGCCCGCTGATATAACCAGAAGTTATCTACCGGGGTTATTTTGAGAGATATTTACGAAAACCTTTTTACCACTTTTCAAGGAAGTCCGTGTCACTGGAACGTGTTCATTCTTTTAAATGCCAGGACGACTATTCGTGATTACTTCAAGAGACTTTTACTGAAAAACGGGCCGAGTGGTCTAAGGAAGACTATTTTGAAAATCATAGATTTATTTTCAGAGTCAGAATGTGCTTATTCTGAAACAAGACTGAAGTGCAGTTTGCACTCTTTCTCTGAACAGATAGTCGTGTTAAAACTTGTTGATTTACTTAAACACGAAGAACTATTATTCGTGGTTATTTAGTTTGGACTGTTCACACTTCGGCTTTGTTTCTATTCTTACAGTCGAATTTTCGAATCTGTGGTTTTCCTGTGCCAAGAAACAACGTTTTCTCTTTTTAGTCCTCACCTGGTACCAAAACAGTGCAAATAATTTAGAGTAGAGGACATTTCGTTTCCAAGTTCTGAATCTGTACACCATGTCTCTTTGAACGCGATATACAATTTCATTCTTGACTAAATATCTAGAATTATTTACCGAACGCGAACTGCCCTTACAGTCACGTAATTGCGGTCTTTATTGAATGTCGTGAGCCGAGAAGATCGAATAAACAGAAAGCAGGTGTCTGGAACAACCCCTTTCTTTTCCCATATTATTTTAACCTCTCTTCCAGAATTCTCAGTTCTAAATCCAAATGCCCCGAAAGAGGATGTTCTCGAATTTCTTCCGCTTCTTCTTGATGGTAAGTGGCTTGCCCGTGTACTGTCCAGGTCAGAGCCGAATGATCTTCATCTTGTGGTATGCTTGGCGTGTCTCCCTTGTGATACGGTACAACGTGGACCTCGCCCGGCACATCCACCGTATGACCACTCGTTGGCTTTATCCTTACTCGCTGTTCGGCCTCATAGACGTCGCCGTAACTGCCCTGTTGGCAGACGCCCTGATTGGACGACACGCTCGGCTTTTACAACTGCAGAAGAGCCTCGCTGAGTGCCATTATAAGGTGACGACTGCCGAGCGGTGTCGCACGAGGGCGCTGCGAGTGCTGTTCGGGACCACCCTAATACTCTCGGTGCTGACCCTGGCCTACAGCCTGAGCAACTTCTCGGACTCAGGCGTCGAGACGCCCATAGCGAACTTTATGTCGAACTATGGAAACTGGTTCCGCGTTCTGTTCCTCTCGACCACCTGCTGGATCACCACCGCCAGCAGTGCCCTCTACTACTGCGCCTTCTGCAGTCAATTGAAGTCTGTTTTTCGGTCTATCAATGACAGAATGGCCAGGCTTGGCGAATCGTCTCGAAGAATGTCACCGGGGTGCTTCCTTATCGGCGGTCATTCCAAGAGGAAAAGAAAGGAGGTGTCACCATTCCAAGAGCTGTCTGAGTTTCGGAGCTCTATGCCCCAAGCCACTTACTCGAAGAGTGGCTTCGTTATTTCCCCAACAGATGTCGCCTCATCCAGCAATCGTCTGGCTCGCCGGATTCAGCGACTGAACCGCCAGTTCGCCGCCGCTTCCTGCCTGGTGCGTGAGACTGACCAACTGTTCTCGCTTCAGGTGTTGGTCATGCTGTCCATCACGTTCCTCCGCACCTGCTGCTATATCTACATCTACATGAGCAGTCAGTGGTCGAAATTGGACCAGTGGGCGCCTCTGAGCATTGCGCAACAGATCTTCTTCGACTTTCTAGCCTTCGGGTCAGTGGCTCTAGAAGCCTCCCTGGTGTCCGAGGAAGCTCGGAAGTTCTCCGCCTTGGCGGTGCAGGCAAACGATCAGACGTTTTCTTGCGTGTCAGTCGAGGTGCAGCGCGAAGTATCTTTGCTGACCGTGCAAGCGTTCGACGTGCAGCTGACCGCCTGGAAGTTCTTCACGGTGTCTCGAAGCTTCGTGCCCACGGTGGTCGGTGTGACCGCCACATACGTCATGGTTATCCTTCAGATGTTGCAGATCGTGCATTACAGACCGCAATGCCAGATCTAGGACAGAGAATCATAGTGTTGACTTCTTTAATATCTCGAGCATAGGATGTTTTTCAAATGCTTGTGAACCATTTACCACAAAAGTTGAGAAGCGTTGGCTGTGAAGTCTGAGAACAGATTGAAAGAGTCAACTGATGTCACGCTTGGGGGTAATTTGTTCCTAAAACTTGATCATCTTTGACTGATACGATTTAAGATCAATACTGTAAAACTCAAGATTCTGAAATCCTGTGAAATTTCCATTTTCTTGTCATTCCCAGTGAAATTTCCCTCCTACCAAATCTTTCTTTAGACACCCCGATTTCGAAGACAAGTAATTATTTTCTGTTTACGTTTGAAAATCATTTACTATTTACGCTGCTTGTAAACCACTTGATTTTAAGTCGACTGACTACAAGTTAAAATCCAGAATAATTTGTAATTAAAATATGCATATTTTAGTAAATAATTCGACTGTGTGGGATATTTGAGATTTTCCATCTTTTGGGGTTCATCTGTCCGATCCCTTAACTAGCTAGAAATGTAAAATTGCGAGCAGCATCGTTCCGAGGTGGGTGGACCACCATGGACATACCAATCCCATGGACGATACATTTGCAACCATCTGTCTAGCCCTACACACAGTTAAAGTGGATGCCTTACTTCTAGCTTCCCCTGTTTAAAATGGAGCGAATCTTGTTTCCCAGGCAAGAGACCAGCAAGAAGACATTGTTGGGAGCTACAAAATAGAAACGCTTCAATTTATGGAGTCCTTTTCAAGTACTATGTTTATTAATATTAATTATTCTTAATATAATTCCTTAATTATTTCTTAAATTTTCTTAATTTCCTATTAAATGCAAACATTTAAAAATATAATTCGTAAAATGTAAAAAACAAGTGAATAGGTAAATAGGGTAAGAAAAAAGAAGATAGGATACCTTCTGCTTCTATATATGTACATACAAATTTGTATATAAATATAGGCACTTTTATATACATCTCTATTCAAAGCATATATATATATATATATATATGCGTGTATGTATGTATGTATGTTAACACATTGTATGCGGGACAAGTACTAGTACGTTTTCTGACGATTGATACTGGAGCGCGGGTCACGTACTAGTACGGGTTAGTGTAACAACATGGTTTGCCGAACGATGGCCGAATAGTAGAGCGCTGCTCTTCGGAACCGGAGTTCACGGGTTCGAATCCCGTTGCTGGCATGGATGTTCGTAGCCGTTCGGAATCGGCTTTAAACTGTAGGTCCCGGTCTCATTAGCCCTCGTGTGCAAAACAGTAGACCGTAGCGCTCCAAACCAAACCAAACCAACAACATGGTTTGTGGGTGGGTGCAAAAATAACGGTATAGACAGGAAAACGAAGCCGAATGTTCTTATCTACTACATAGATTCTGGAAAAATGGAGACAAATAAAAACTAGTGTTGACATTATAAGTTTTATTATTGATATTTTCATTTTTTTATAATGTAAGAATATTTATATATAACATAATGCGAAAAAATTAAAACTATATACTACTATTTCTATTTGATGTTTCATATTTACGATATTTATCCACTCAAAATTATAAATTTATCCACTCAAAAATATATTTTGTTTACAAAAATCGTACGGTTGTTATTATATATATTTAAGATACTATTATAAATTTATCCACTACTAAATATACTTTTTGTTTACAAAAAATGTATGGTCGTTATTTATATATTTGTATATTTATATATTTGTTTCTATGTTTCAATATAAAATACGAAAAGTGGGTTCAAAAATGAAGTCATTTTCGATCTATTGAGACGCTTGCTCACGGTACCATTCAACTGCGAAATGGACCGCACACAATGGGTTAAAATGATTTTTCAGCACATGACAACAGAAGGGATAAAACTAACAATTTATGTGTAAATTGTAAGTCTGATACGGTATAAACATTAATTATTTAATATCTCCGGGCTCGCAGGACAGAACTTTTGTCGTGACATCAGAAAAATTAAGCCCAAAGTATAGAGGAACTTTACATTGATTCATAATTAAAAATTCATCTTGACAGTGCAACAGTTCTGCATAGAATGCTCGAAGAATATACACATTTCCAGCCGATGTCAGTCCCAGATCGAGCGAGTACATCCATAATGTTGCCCCGAGAATCAAACTAAATCATCCCTTTTATGAGGTGTTAAGCATTTAAGACAGCTCGAAACCAAACATGCAAAAATTTAAATATTACAGAAGCAATACCGCTGCCTTGACATAACCGAACATCTGGCTCTGTATGTCTGGCAAAAAGGATGATCCTGGATAGCTGCTTTAGAGGTAATAATTTTTACATATTACTCTCTTTTTCCAAGCACACATACACATATAAATGTCAGGTTTGGAATTTTAAATTCAGAAAAAGAAGCATTAATTAATAAAAAGAAAGCGGACTCTTTGAAAAGCGGATAAATGTGGGGATAAAACATATATATATATATATATATATATATATATATATATATATATATATATATATATATATATATATATATATATATATATATATATATATATATAGAGAGAGAGAGAGAGAGAGAGAGACAGACGGACTTCACGATGGGTGGTTGCAGTATGGCTCATAAATATGACACCGTTTCAGCTAAAGAGCTTTATTAACATAACGTTGGAGGAGGGGTTCCCACTTCATCCTATGGACAGGACAAACGGAGGGGTTAGCTAGCATGAAAAAAGGCCCTTAACACCTGGTCAACATTTGTGGGAAAATCTCTAGAAAAATCTGCCTCCGACAGCGTGCATCTCTTTTTTGTTTGGAAATTTCCTAAATGGTCCGCTAGGGCCATGTAGGATTATAATTGGTCAGGTCCCTTCTCCTAGGGAGTAAATGGTAGCCCCAGTGATCAATTTAGGTTGAGGTTAAAAAGGGGAATGCAAAAGGCCCAGTGATCAATTTAGGTTGAGGTTAAAAAGGGGAATGCAAAAGAACGCATTAAATTAAAAAAATTTAACTCCTCTT
>JAGEOH010000384.1:0-2500 GCA_032207245.1 Pardosa pseudoannulata
TAATGATCCCAAATAAAGGTTTTGTGAATTCAAAAGTTTATACTAGTTCTTAGATTATGTTGCATGTATTCAATAACCTATTTAGTAGTGTGACGCCTGCAATGTTCTTGAGTGAAGAGGTAGCGCGAAGGAGGATCACAGATATAACAGAATTGAAAATCACTTTTATTTTCTGGAGTCAATACTGGCTATATACAAAGGGATTCTGATATCCCAAAACAAGTCGAAATGTAGAAGATTGTTTCTTGGATAACATTACCACGAGGATCACAGTCGTAAAAGAAAATTAAATATTCTCACACGATGGGGAGGCTCTTCCAGGGTGCCACGCGAACCCGATCTATCCCCCGTTCGGCGTCCGAGACCCTGCCGTTCCTTATGTGAGAGGACTTTACGAGTCTCCGAGTGTCATTGCTAAAAAGCTGCTCCGGTCAAAAGTAGCCTCCACGAGGTCAAAACACATACGTAAAAAATGCCGAAGAGCCCCGAGTCGCCAAATTCTAGGCTTTTTATACCTGGGGGTCAGTGACGGTCCCAGTTACCTGAAAACTCCAGTTAAGGTTACAGACCCAGTTCGGCTGATTTCGGTCCTTAGTGTTCCAAACAAAGGGGTCTTCACAGTAGGTAAATGATAGTAATAAATATAAAGCTGATATTAGTCTTTACAACCCGAATAAAAGGTGACTCTTTTCAGGAAAAGTTTTTCGAAGGCGATAGGGTCAGTTCGATTGGAATTATAAAAGTCATTTTGGACGTCATCTTACATAAAGATTGTTGCAGCATTTCTTTTATAAGGTTCAACATCAATAATTGTCGACTCAATGACAGAATTATCCCTTACCTTGTGTTTATTCTTTTAAAGTCGTCCCATGTTTTTGGATTTGTGTGTTTGGCTATACTTTTTAGCAACACGAAGGCTAATAAGAACGGGACCTAACGATTAAAGCCGATTCCAGATTGGTTACGAACATCTAGGCCAATAGAGGGATTCGAACCCCCTGAACTCCGGTACCAAAGACCAAGGTCTTACTCATCTTACTCCGTTGCACTGACGTCTTAAAAACTCTATTTCTGCTCAGCTGTCTTATGAGGTCAAAGGCTTTTTTCGTAGCATTGGTCCACTCGTTCAAATGCGATTCGCTCGTTTTTGTTGAAAACAGGAGAATGCCTTTCCCGAATAAGCGACAGAACATAATGTACTCGATGCTATTTAGTTTATTCCTCATAAAAAATACTTTTAGAGTAAGGTTAAAGTGGGGGTTTGACAAAAAGAAAAGGAAAAAAATGGGATTTTTGTTATGGATTGGTGTTTGTGGGAAACAAGTGCTCTCTTCTGAATAAAATTTAGGTTGGAGGACCGAAACGCCTTTCTTATAAGGAAATATTTCGTATTGCTGAATGTTCTTATAAGTGAATAATTTAGTAAGTCGGCATTAGGGCAGTTTCGCCGTAGAACGAGAAGTCCTTCGTATAACTCGTGTTTCGTATCATTGAGTTTCTACTCTATATATGTATATATATATATATATATATATATATATATATATATATATATATATATATATATATCAAAAAGGATAGCGGAGGCCTACGTACAGACTAAAGATCTTTATTAGAAACACAAAATGTTGAAGTTACGAAAGTTGAAGAAAAAGATGAACACCGGATAGTAAGTACAATGAAATGATTATCGTACTGAGGTTGGTTGGTTGGTTGTTTGAAATTTAGTGGCGCTAATTCCACAAGGGACAAACTGCGCCAAACAAGACGAAAAATTCAAAAGAACAACACAATTTTGAAAAAATTTTGATGAAACCGTAAAAATGAAAGATACCCAAAACAAAAGAAAAACATTTAAGAAAAAACAAATAAGTAGAAAATTTAGAAACACAAACAGAACATTACGATAATCAGCAAAGTTTGATTAAAAATTAATTTTTTTTTAAAAATGAAAAACAGAAAATGAGAAATTAAAAAAGGTACAAAACAACAATGAAATTTATTTATTTACAAAGATTAAAAATATATTTAAGATTTCAGCCTTACTACTCGTCACTGCTCCAAATATCATATCAGAGAAAAAAAAAGGGGGTGGAGCTCTCCCAACGCTATCTGCCGGTGAGTTCAAAGGAGACTCGATAGGTCAAATATTAACCTGGGCCATGAACTCCAATCTTTTTATAACGCCGTCTGCCCGCAGATTTCCATCTCAGCTGATCGGACATCTGGTTGATGACGTGGTGAGGAACCGCTTGTAGAACTCTAGCCGGACAGGTGTAAGCCCGGTTCCAAGGGGAGTTTGCAGTAATCGGGAGCAATCTCGCCGATGTATAGGACATCATTAATCGGTGTCTCTGGACAAACCTTTGGAGAACAAGGTAGGAAAGTATTGCTGCTTCCCTTACAATGTAGAGGATTTCTGTCGTGTGAGACTCTTTCTTCGGGATGCCATTGAAACTAACACTGGAAACACTTCACTAGCATCCTAATGAATTTCTCA